>JBCEWB010090007.1:0-12504 GCA_039654565.1 Peronia peronii
CATCCATCCATCCATCCATCCACCCATCCATCCATCCATCCATCTATCCATCCATCCATCCATCCATCCATCCATCCTTCCATCTATCCATCCATCCATCTATCTATCCATCCATCCATCCATCCATCCATCCATCCATCCGTCCGTCCGTCCGTCCGTCCGTCCATCCATCCACCCGTTCACCTCACTGCGCGTAACCCATTACGGGCACTTGTAAATCTATTTCCTTCCTTAGAAATCTTCTCCCGGTTTCATCCGCACACCTTATGTTAGCCCAGCCATGTGTTGTCAAAACAGACCCATACCTGAACATGTTGTATGCTCGTCTATTGCTTTGTTCTTCCACGTGCATTCCTTCCACCGTGAGTCATTCTCTGCTAGCCATGAGTTGTCACTTGCAGTAGCCTACACCCACGCCAAGGCTATGAGTGTGAGCCTACCCGTTAACCTGGCGCACTCACCCAATGACCCCCGCTGTGCTCGATACTGCTCATCTATTTGTCACGCCATTGCGACTTCCTTCACTCAACATTAATGCCCATGTCTACCCAGTTCATGCCCAGATCTATTATCTGCTATATTCCTTGATACATGTATCTCGATGCCTCATGATATGTAAAATCTGAAATATTTCGTATATTATATTCCATTATCAACAACATTCCATCGATTTTCGAGTTCTAAATCAGCACATTAATTCTTGTTTCCAAATCAACTTTCTAACCTTCCCCCCCCCCCCCCCACCTCCCCCCGTCAAACATGAGCATTACCCAATATGCTGAAAATGTATTCGACTGTCCAAGCCCATTGATTAGGCTCTTCACAGAGTAAAATCCTGCTTGTTGAATGACGCTTTACTTATCCATTACTGTGCTTTCCGTGAGTATTATTATTCTTTTATCCACCATGTTCCTGTTGTCCCTCTAGTGTAGGTATATGGAGTGAAAATATGATTGCTTATTATTTGAACTACGACATTTATATAAATCTCACCGAACTATAGCGTAAACTCTTGCAAGTTGAATGTGCATTTAAAAAAAAAAAAAATCTTTAATCAGCACCATTCATATACGTGTGAAATCCGAACAGTCCTTTATTTACAACATTCTTGGATCCCACGAAGTCTAGAACTCCTCACGCTGTGTATGATCTATTAGTGCAAATTCTTATTTCTCCTTAACTTCCCGCTATAGCAAATCAGTTCGACACACAGTCATGTGGAAAACGATTACTGGCTGTAACCTGAGAATCATTTGCTCAACACAAGAATTTGAAGATTCGTTTTCACCGCTGTTCTGTTTTCCTTTAATTTATTACGAACGATGAGTCGGCAGTAAAAGTTAGTCAGCGCTGGCTCCACAGATGTGAAAGCTTGCTGTTTGCAGCGGCAAAGCGATAAGGTCTCTGTTGAATGTACGATTTCTCTCATAATGATGATGCTGTTCCTCCTCGACCCGACTTACAACCTTCCATCCATCGGAGACCAGTGGCCTTACTGAGGCGGAACGGCGTTAAGTTTGGTTTGTTTTGTATTAGTGTTTATTAAGTTCATCTTCGGTCGTTAATTAAATTATTCTAATCTTGTTAACCCTATAGGGTCTAAGTTGTAACAAATATCCTGCTGTCTCTTTCATTTTGAGCCAGTACATGTAATTCTTCTTAATCATTTCAACTAAAACAACGCCAAGACGGCTAAACCTGAACTGTGATCTTCCTTGCCATAATGAGTGAACCTTTGGGGACGCGATACAAAAGGTTGAATTCACTTTTTAGACTCTCATGACGAGGGATTAGGCGGCTATTCCTGGACGAAAACTTGCGTCCCAGATTGGAAATTCGAATCCTACTGGGGGATGGGAACCAGTCGACGATTACACGCTGCATATATATCCCAATAATCTTGGACTTACAAGTTGGATGGTGAACAAAATGTTTATACCAAGTGAGAGTTTCCCTGCCACGCCTCTCGTTTGTTTCATTCTTTTATCACGTCTATTTCCTTTGTCTCTCAGTATCCAGTGTCTGTCTATCTGTTTATTTGGTTTCTGTCCTGTTATCCATTTGTGTATGGTTCGGAAACTCGATCCACTTGCCTCCTGGCATCTTGTCTGTGTTTTGGTCGGCTTGTCTGTCTGTTTGTCGGTCTATCTTTCTGTCTGCCTGTCTTTTTATGTTTTGTCTATCTGTTTCGTTGACCTGTTTATCTGTCTGTCTACCTCTTTGCGTGCTTATCTGACTGCCTGTCAATCTGCTTATTTGTCTGTCTTTCTGTTTGCCTATATATTTGTCTGTCAGTCTGCCTGTCTGTCTTTCTGTATAGCTTCAGACACCAGTCTAGGTCTGAACGTCTGTCTCCAGAGACTCTGTTACCGTCATTGATGATGGTAATCAGTCCAAGTATACTCTTCTTTTTTGCTCGCCTGCTGCTATCATCCACTTATATTCTCTCCCAATCCTCTCTCATTTTCAGTGTGTGTGTGCATACGTGCGCGCGGGCGTCAGTCTGTGCGTGTGTTTATGAGTGTGTATGTTTTGCTCGTTCTCTTTCCTACTCATTTTTCTTCTGATCCTAGCATTAATTTTTATTTTTTCTCTTAGTCTTTCTGATTCCCAATCTTCCTCCTCTACGTCTCCACACTCCTTTCCCTCTCCTTTCTCGCTTTCTCACGTTTTACACTGTGATCTGTATTCTCTCCTTCCCTTACACCTCTCTCATTCTTTTTCTTCTCCTCCTCCATGTCTGCCAAATGATTCTTTTTCCACTATGTTTCATTTTCATATCATTTTCCCCATACATTTTGTGTTCAGTCCTACTCTCATGGCGGCCTGGATCAGCTTGCTTTCTGTCCTTTCATGCTCTTGAACGCTATTCGAGGGATGCCCGCATTTTTTTGGCTTGTGAGCTTCTTTAAAATTTTATCTATCAACAATGAAAATGCTAAACATTATTTATTGATATATGCCGAGTATCTTTTATAGTATTTTGTTTACCTAGCATAACAACTTGAGCCAGTATGGCACAACACAATTCTGTACATTTTTGGTATTATTTTACACTGATGGCTTGCAGTGAATGGAATCAGCCAGAGTTGCATAGTGCAAGATAGTCTGGCGTTTTTTCTTTCTTTTAATGGCATTATTTGCGCGATCAATAGAGTTCACCAATATCGCGGTAAATCCCATCGACCCACGATCATGACCTTGCCTCGGCCTCACTTCTTGGTTTGACCCTGTTACGATGGGTATGAAATATATGACTAAAATTCTTCGCTGTGAGCCTATTGAATCTAGACGCCCTCCAAATAATGGTAGAAGTGAGTAGTGATAATGATTTAAATGACGTAGGAAAACGCCTGACGTACTTCCGCGTTGGGTTTTTCCCGAAATCTTGTGTCCTATTATTGGTCGATCAGGGTCGACATATTGAGCATCGCTACTTTTTTTCTTTTTTTTAAACACAGTCAGGCCTACTGTTTTTCCACAGATGTTTTACATACTATGTCCTCAGTGCACTAGTCTGATTCTTGGAATCACTGAAATACATGAAGTAGCCCTTGGGAAAACAGTTTCTGAAGACCACATGAATCTGTTTCGCCATAGCCAAGCGGTCTCCTCTTTCGTTCATGTTGAGTTTTCTCCGGCCGTCAGTGCACACAGGAAGATCATGTCAGTGTTGTTGTCGCTCTAGACATTCCCTAGTTTATATCATCACGGGGCAATAAACTCTTCCTGAAGCTATCATGATGCCGAGATTTTTTGCGGATTGTTACAGTTTTAGCAATTTCTCAGATAAAGTGCGCTGCACAAAAACTTCCCTATGTTACCAGAATAAAGATGTTCGTTGTGCTTTTAGTGAAGCTTTTGCATACATCGGCTTCTTAAAGCTTTGTTAGGTCACTATCAAAATCATGAAAATCCTACAGCTCTTAATTCGTAAAGGTGTTCAGCCGTAATCATGCCGATGCGCCCTTAACTTCCAACACAAACCAACAAGCTTGGCAGAGAATGCTGCGGTATTAAAAATGGTCATCAAGCATTGTATCACTTAGAACTTCCCTTTTGTAAACAGCACTTCAAGGTCAAGTATTTTTAAGCCTTTCACTCCTGTTAACAGGGCTATCTCAGCTGTCATGATGATATATGATAGGCCACGGCAGTGGTTTACATTGCAGTAGATTCACTTCGCTGTGTAAACCAGTACCATAGTAGACTCATTCATCGACATTCATATTGCCATTGCGAAATATTCACCGGCAACAACATTTCATAAACGAAACGGCACTGCCAAGAGATTCCATTTACCTATTTAAATTTCTTTCATTCTTGGTATTAAATACACCAGCATCCGAACCCTCGTGTCATCTTATTTAGCTATTATACTACTGAGTGTTTCAACTTTCGAAAACCAGTCTGCGTATTGAACTCAGTACATTGCCCTTTTTCCCGTGAGCGTTATGTCTATGTAAGATCTCACTGGTTGATGTACAGGACCGTGGAACATGAGTGAATGCACCTCAGGTAAAGAACTAGATCTAGCTTGATCCAGACGTACAAGATCACTCCAGTCATGACTCACTGATACCGAATCTACCAACTTCTGCTTCAGCGCCCCCTGTTTTTCTCATCCTGTTTTCAAATGCCTTTGGATAAACAAACCAATCGTCTTACCTTCTCTCTGAACTTTTGGCAGATATCTTTCCACCTCAGCCTCCTTTTTTTCTTTCATTCATTCATTCTTTCTTTCTTTCTGTTTTCTTCCTTTCTTACTCTCATTCTTTCTTTCTTTTTTCTTCTTTCTTTCTTTTTGTCTCTGTCTGTCTGTCTTCCATTCTATCTTTCTTACTCCTCTCGTTCTTCTCTAGAGCGTCAGTACATGGTTTCTAGAAGCCAGCATGTACAAAAAACCATGTGTAGCGCCCACGTGTAGCGCTTAATATCATATTATTTTGCCTCTCTCGTTTTGTACTTTCTATTTCTTCCCCTCTCTCGCACGTTTTCTTTCTTTTCTCCTCTCTCTATAAGTCGCCCAGTCTTCGTTTCCGGCCTTTCTGTCCTGTATACGTTATGGACGCTCTCGTATCCAAGGAGAGAATAGGTGAACAATCATTCACTGTACGAGGTAAATGCGTAGTAGGCAGTCCATGCTAATAGTCATACCTTTGTCCTCGAGTACGGGATAGTTGCAGGTGTCGATAATAGTAATGCTGAATCAGCACAACTTTCGTGCATTCTCATTTCTCTCCCATTCCAGTACTCGCCCCCCCCCCACCCCTCCTCTGCTCCCTCTCTTTCCCCCTCACCTTGCCTCACAGATACAGGGTACGTTATACACATTCACACACACGAGTATTCGCACATACTACACCAGGGCTACCATTACTTCTTCTTTGTTTACCTTGTTTTTCCTTCTGCTCTACTCAACTTTGCCCAACCAACATCGCACTGCACCCCTCTGTTTCTTCCCCTGTTGCCTTTTAATTTCCTCTCATCTCTCTCCAGTCCTTTGGTTCCACATGGTTCCTATAGCTATTTCCGTCTATCTGTTCCCCAATTCTTCATTCACCCGGTTCCTCTTTCTTCTCCCGTCGTTCATGTCTTTATCTGGTCTCTCCAGCCATCTCCACACTCTTTACCCCCTCCCATACCACTATGCCTCCTCTCTCCCCCCCCCCTCCCCCCCCCCTTTCCCTTCCTCCTTCTTCCCTCTTTTTCTTTCAAGCCAGAACAGTTTCAATGGTCTGGTAACAACGAGGAAAAAAACCTATATCATATTCCCGTGTATGTGTGTGTGCGTGTGTGTGTTTTGTTTTTTGTTTTTTGTTAATTTTGTGTGTTGTAGTTTTATGTCAAATTCATGATAAGGTGAACACAAGCGCCTATACTATCCCCTTCTTCTAATCTCCCGGTCCGTCCTACTGCTGGCTTGGTGTTTTTTAAGCTGTAGAAACGGTAAACGGAAGTTTACATTATGATATTATGATTTTGTATCCACTTCTTCTGATAAGACCAATCTGAGGCAGTGTCAGACCTTATCGTTTTAGGCGAGAAAACCCAGGAACACTGTGTGAATTATGAAAATGTAAAACCGAATTGTGCATGCAGACATCGTCTTATCGGAGCCACCGATAACAAGCAATTGGAGAACAATAATTGGTGTATGACACGTAAGGTGTTACAATTTGGTATTCGGTTATTTGTGATACATGTTTGTTTAAGAGCATGCCAGCAGTTTGCAACACATCCTTGTCAAAGTGCATGACTTATGATCCAATGCGGGTTATGAAGGTGTTTGAATTCTCATAATGTCAGTGGAAACCACTGAACTGTCAGGATGTCGGTGATGATACTCCTCTTGTGCAAGACAATGGTAGCTTAGACCCAATAGGCGACATAAGATGTAGAACAGTGTCAAATCATATTGACCGTCTGTCAAATTACTCTCCTCTGCCTGATATAAGTGGTGTAATATAAGTATTGTTGAAAATGAAACATCACTTTTTCTCTTCTTATTTGAAATCTGAATGACAGAAAATTCTGAAAAATTAAAATGATGAAAATGTTTGTTCTTATAGTGATCAAAGGATACCGACCCCGACACTTGAAGACTTATTTCTTTACAACTCACAATGACATTAGGGGGAATACATGATAAGAAAGATCTTAAACAAGAATGAAATCCTGCTGAAAATCTTTGGTAGTTTGGGGAAAGAATTGCATGATATGCCGTTTGATCTTAACTGTCAATAATTGTAGGCCTGTACACCTGATATGGCTGTACCTTGTTGAAATTTAATATAATCTTGGCTCACACAATTGTCACATTTCATTTTAACCTTAAAGGTTTCAAGAGACCGATCTGATGGCATGCTCGCTCATTACGACATAAGTAGCACTGGGCTTTCCGTCCAAACAGCACGGGATTCATGTTTTATCGCATTAAGACATGGACTAGCACTTGTTGAACATAAATATTGTCACCATGAAAATCCCGTTATTCCAGCAGTGTCTGCCTACGTATCTCACTGGATTCTAATAAAACTCAGAGCTGGCCCTCTAGACTCACATGTGGTAAAATCTCTGTAAGAATCCTTCTAGGCTGGAGAGGGTTTACTGATGGAAGAACAGATTTGTGGCAGAGCCTGAACTTGGACTGCGTCATTGGCAATATTCGTTCGTTTTGTTTTTCATCTGTCACATGTCTGCTATCACATGGTGATTATTTGCACAATTAAGCATGTGGAATGACATATAACTACCGCATATGGTAGATTTGAAAGTACCGTAGGCCTGTCTTTGTGCAGACACCAATTTATCATGTTTATATCGGGCATTTTGATTGATGTGTAGCTTAGAACTATTTGTTGACTTTTGAAAAAAAAATACAGTACTTGGAAATGATAAATGTAATGGAATAATAGACTGTGCAGGTAGACTCGAAAATATGAAAGCAAATACAAAACAGTTTAGATGTCCATCGCTTTTCCTGCGACTCATCCTTTCGGCCATCTCTCTCCAGCCATTTTTACACAGCTGCTCCTCTCTCTTCTATTTTCTCACCTACTCATCAGATGCAAACTCTGAAAGTGACAATAATTACAAGCCATATTACTGAAAGTTGATGCTTCAAATTGATCCTTCACATATCAAATATAAGATAATCACTGAGTCCGTAAAACCGTTCCCTGATTTAGAGAGGGTGTAACTTCCCTCGTTTGCGCCAGTCACAAAGGCGCTCTGTGTAAATGTGCCAAACGAAAGCTGGGCAATCTTACCAAGGAATCCACAAAATGTCCACTGAATTTCCTCAGTGAAACTGACACCAATGTCATGCATAGATCTGGCGGTGTCGGGAAATGCAATAAATATTGTTTAAAGGCGTGGGAACTCGTTTTACCAATGTTTAGACCAGGAAAAATTGGACGGTAAAATGGGAATGGGTGGGACTATGGCGTTAATAATATAATGTCTTAAGTATTTTAGTCTGTTGGCTTGAGGTGTAATCACAGTAATCTGTAAAAAAAAAAAGAAAACAGAATTAAAAGAAAACAGTACAAAGCATGGTAATTGGGTCGATTTCAGAGATACCAGAAAAGCAGATTGGTAATTATTATTTCGATGTAAGGCCAAATATGCAACAAGCCTCAAACTACTGTTCCCCTCTCAGAATCTCTCCAATAACCTAAACAATAAAGCTGATCTATCGTGAACAGAATGATTTATAGATACATTTTCTCAGCTATTGCAGATCTTTCACAGATCTTTCATCAACTACTGCTATTAAGTTGAACTTGGGGTTTGATGTATAGATCTAATTCCTTGAGACCTTGTCTAACAATGGTATTCACTGTATTCTCAGTGATTGTTTGAATCTGTAAATGACATTAATACTTCCATTGGTATGGAATACTGCCTTAACTGTGCTGATGCTGATCTAGATAAAACATTGAATTAAATATTCCATGCACATCGCCTGCTCCACGTTCCGCCCCCACGCCTCCTCCGTCTCCCTTCCCCTTCCTAAAGCTGTGAACAACAGAAAGCCGTGTAGTGTGCACACTTTGCATTTCCTGACCAGACCACCAAGGCTTGTTGTAACGTGCTTTGACGGATCACCTTCTCCCAGAAAATTCTGTTTCCAGAAAATTAGGATTTAGTTTTGCAATCTCTGGTATAACTCCGCGAAGAAGAAGCAGTTTTGTGAAGAACAAAGTCCTGCAACAGCTGGTGTCTTTAATCATAATTATGGGAAAGTGTGTGTAAATGGGCGAGTAAATAATTAAGCCACGTTGAAAACGGCGTTCTGTCAAAACATGTCAATGTTATCCAAGTTCTAGTTAGGCCTGCCATCGGACCACCGAGCCAGCGATAGCTAATTTTAACCACACAGACGAACAAGCAAACAAGCAAACACAGCATTGCGCTGACATCAGCTATCAACGCTGACAGACGTGTTAAGTGTTTGGCAAATAGTCCAGTGCCTGGGGAAGACAATGATTCCTCAAGGTTTGAAACAAATACAAACGTATTGTCATTTTACATAGACGAATAGACATGTCGCATAAACATAGAAACAAAGAAATCTGTGTCTAGTCACCAGTAATCAACCGCATAGATGAATTAACTCTGTCTGTACCACCACCATTGTGGTCTTTCTTCTATGTTGAAACTAGTGTTGAAAGCCAAATACATCTGTAGCTTCTCAGATTTCATGTTGTATGATAAGGAAATTTATAACAGCTTGCCTTAGGACAGGCACGTCCAAAGTCCTGCCCAGGGGCCAATTGCGGCCCATGTTCAAATTTCCACGGCCCGCAGCCTCAGCGAAATTTTAAAATGAACCAAAAAATGTTTGTTCTTCCCGAAAGTTTTCCAGTCAGACTTTTTCGTCATTTTACGTAATCTTCAAATATGAACGGCAAAGTGATTTTGGTAAAAGCTTGTTTAGATTTATTTGTGTTCTATGTGAAGAAATGAAAAGTTTGCCGTTTGCAATGAAAATTCCATTTAACAGATTATTTGCATTGAATGTTAACGATTTAAAGAATATCAGACTGAATGGTCGGCTCCC
The DNA here is from genome assembly GCA_039654565.1 of Peronia peronii. Taxonomy (NCBI): domain Eukaryota; kingdom Metazoa; phylum Mollusca; class Gastropoda; order Systellommatophora; family Onchidiidae; genus Peronia; species Peronia peronii. The sequence goes on from JBCEWB010090007.1 coordinate 9,569, forward strand.
ATACATTTTCATACCACCAAATCTGGTCCTCTTTGCAAACGTTTGGACATCCCTGCCTTAGGAGATCGAAATGATTGCATAAACTGGAGTGACTCTAATCATTCTAGTTTTTCTTGCTATTAAGTTGAGCAAAACCTCAATTGTGATAGCAGAACTATCCTGAAGGTAGGCCGATAGATAAATATAATTTACTTTCTGTCAGTCTTAAAGAGGAACAGACTGTACTTGCTGTCCCTTCCATAGAGGAATAGACCTGCTGGTACGTGTGGAGAGTGATGGGGGAAGAAATGTCAGATATCAGTGTGAGTCTGAGCGACCTCCTGGCGTCACTCACTCTTACCTTGCTTAATGCCCTCCTGTCAGCACATCGTGTCCATTTAGCCAGCTCACGTACACGGCGCTGTGTGACCTTTTCTTCTACTCTTAAACTCTCGGCATGCATCCTTGCCGTTCATGTAACATATTTTGTAACAATAATACCTGAGTTTGGTTAAGCACAGATAATTGAACGATAATAGTCTTCGTGGTACTAAAAATACCAACAATAGAGAGGTGCTTTGTGATTAACTTCATTCTGTGCTTTATGGGATTTCCACAGCTGGCAATGGGACAAAGAAATCATTTATGTTCTTCAATTTAAATTTGTACTGTACTAATAGAAGCTTTTTTTTTTCACGTTAGTCATTTTATAAACGTGTATTTTAATGTACATATATGTAGAATCTGTTGTTCTTATTCACTTAGTAATTTGATTCTCACCGCACGGCTGGTCTGTCCAATCACGGCATTGGCGGTCAGTAGATAGCAGTGCAAATGTACTTTTATAAATCGTCGTATATTTCATGGGTCCTCACTAATGTTTGATTTTTTAATTCACAGTATCACTGCTATAAGAACATACTTATGTGTAAGCCTGACACCCACTGTTGTAATGAGCGACTTATTGACTATACGCGTAAAACCTGCGGCGGCGGCGACGACTGCGACGACGACGACAACAACAATGACGCTGACGACGACTACGACGACGACAACAACAAACCACGATCGGTAGCGAAGCAAGAAACTCTCACCAAATCTTGTTTTGGAGAGTTATTTTCACTCCGATGTGGCGAACCTTACCTTTTTTTTTCTGCCGAAGTCGACGCATTTAAGCAGATTTGGGATACTATTGAAAGTAGGAAAATCAAGGACTGTTTAGTCCAGACTGCAAAATACTCGCTCAGGCGGTTTTTCATTGGTGCTGAATTAAGAATGAATCAGAAGACTCCCAGACACGGCTTGCCTGGCATTTCTCTTCCCCCATCAGAATCTCTCCAATAATCTAAACAATAAAGCTGATCTGTCGTGAACAGAATGATTTATAGGTCTATAGCCAAACTGTAAAGACGTACCGTGACATTTTCTGAAAACACAAACTCCGTTGCTCCGATGTGTTGAGCTTTACCGTGTTTCTGTATTATTTGCCTTGCAATATCGTGTTCGGGGGAGGAGCAGAAAATGAGTGTTTGTTATTGCACATAGGTAGGAACAAGGCACGTTTGTCTGCAGGAGCAAATTTGAGTCTCTGGGAGGAATCTGAGTGATGCCTGGTGTAAGATGGAGCAATATTGCCACGAGGCCACAGTAATTGTCGAGAAAAAAAAAGCACTGCTGTCTGTTCGCACATTGTACCATTTGTGAAAACAAAGAGAAAGACAACACTGACACTCGAAGAGATGAGAGTTTTTAGCTCTTCTGAAATACCTCTCTTGGAGCACTGTGCTCATTGCATGTTGGTGTTACAGGAAGCTTGTCAGTGCTATACTTACCACTATTGCCAGTATTTTTGTGTCAAAACTCAGAAGAAAATTGATGTTTGCCTGGCCAAGGAATCCACAAAATTCAGTAATCCGGTGAACTAAAACTACTTTAGCTAAGAGAATACGAAACGATTTTTTGTCCTTTCTATTTGTTTTTCAGTATTTTTTTTTGGGGGGGGGGGGAGAGAGAGAGAAGGATGAAAGGGTTGATAGCACTGCGTTTCTTGTTTGTTGCCCTCCTTCCCATTATTTGTTTGTTTTCCTCCTTCGTTAAATTGTCCTTTGGACCACGGGAGGATTATCGAAACAAACAGTTCTTCTGTAGACGCGCACGATGACGTCACAGATGTTCCTTTCTCATCATTTTCAAAATCTATTACTGGCAGACATCTTTTATTTTATTGTGATGTCCTTGGAATAGGTGACAATAGATGAATATTTAACCATTGGCATCCTTTTTCATGCAACACTAGACATTGTAAACGTTCTCCTCTCTCACCCTTAAAAACCACTTTCTGCAATAGTGTATCTTTGCCAATAATTATTGTATGATGATTTTTCTCAACCAGTTGATATTTGTATTTAGTAACTAATGTGCTTTGATCTTGTTTCTCTTCCTCAGGTAAGTCAAGCCAGTGGTTTATACACATATGGTGGTTGTGAGTACTAAGTTGTGTTTTTGTGCTTGTCCTGTTGCGGAAGACTGTTCCTCAAGCTGTCTATTGCTGTTGATGGTGTTGTAGTTTTCCGTTCCAGTCTGCTGTCTCTGTCTCTCTCTGCTCTCTGTGTCTGTCTCTCTGTCTGTCTCTCTCTGTTTCTCGCTATCTTTCTGTACCATTCACTCTCTCAATGTTTATACCATGAATATGACCTTTCTATGCCACTGTATGTTTTGTAATGTTCCTGAGTGCCTGTTTTATCCTATTCTATTAATGTCTAAACAAGTGTTACTTGTAACTCCTGTGTTTGGAGCTGAGCTTATATTATGTATAAGCTATCTTATATTACTTCACGGACTCAGTGCTCTATATTATATCGGGGCATCTTCACATATTTTGGAGGGGGGGGGGGGGGGGGGGGGGGGGGGGGGGGGGGGGGGGGGGGGGGGGGAGGGGGGGGGGGGGGGGGGGGGGG
>JBCEWB010090018.1:0-12503 GCA_039654565.1 Peronia peronii
TCGAGCAGTGGATCACTTCCCGAGAAGCCAAGATCTAGGCTTTGCTCGCGAGAAACGAGTACTCGGCTCGTCTCGTGTCCACTCCTAGTACTTAGTACACAAGACATCGTCTCGTCCCTCCTCCCTTGCACCAACTAGAAGTACGTTCCGGTAGGATAAGAGGCGAGCCGCGTGCCCATTGTTAATGAGGCGAGCCGTGTGCCGTTTGTGAGGAGTTTGTGTGTCAAACGCTAGATGATCAAGCAAGGAGAGGGGTGGTGGGCACATCAGCCGGTGGCTCCATGAAAGGGAAACAAAGAGGCTTGTAGCTAGTTTGGACCACAGTCAGCGGGGGAAGGGTGGGGTGGGGGGGGGGTTTCGTCATGTATGTGTGTGCATGTTTTTGTATGCAAGTGATGCGTTACGTTTGTGCGTCCACCCACGCTCTGTTTAGATCTAGTCTTTCTCGTGTTTCATATGACCATTAAAAATCACTTGTACCAGTAGTAATCCCTGCCGTCTGTATTCTCGCACGATCTACCTAAACACTCAATTTCTTTTCAAGGCTTAAACTTAAACTTCAACTAAATGACGATGTCGCAGAAGATAAGAGGATGGATGCTAGATCTAATTTTATTAAAAAAAAAATCTTCTGGTACATGGAAATACATGTAACTATCAACATTTCGATCCGGGTATAGTTGCTCCCCCTTACGTCAAAATACAGCACTATTACTTGCTATTATTGTAGAATACCATCCTAAGCAGGTTTCTCCGATATCGACTTTCTCTTATATCGACACAAAATGTCTGGACCTTTACATGTCGATATATCAGATGTGCACTGTATAGTTTTTCACCCTCGTCTGTCATGACGTCGATCTCATTTCCACATGTACCACATTGTCATTTGAATTGGCGTCCTCATATTGGCCATCTTACAGTATCTTGTATTGTATTTAGGTTGGACAGTAGGACACGAATGTTTCTGTGATTTCTTTCTTGTTTTGCTCGCCCTTTCATATTTTACAATATCCAGAATTGTTTGAAAGCCGACATGACATTTGCGCGATCGGAATCAAATGGTGCTGCTGATCTAACATTATATCAGCAATGGTGGGACAAAGACATGTATGTTAAAACTTTGCACCGGTTATACTTTCCCATTTTTTTCTAAATGGGGTGCATTTTCTCTGACATTCTAGGTAGATGTAGACTATATACATTTTCACGAGTATAGATGATTTGCGTTCGCCATTTTGATTTCGATCTTAATATCATTGTGATCTAAAAGTTGATACTTGGACTGTCAAAGTTGATAGCACTACATGTATCTTGTGTCCAAAAACTGTTGTTGGTGTTATGTGCATGAAGCCTGGGAGTGACATTTGGAATGGGTGGATTACTCTTTCACAGTCTCTTTGGCAATCCATCGATTTTCTTGTTGACTTTGAGTTCAGAGGTACCCCACTAATTGTTCAGTACTATGGAGACTTATAGATAGCATTGTACACTACTTTGTCATAACAATAAAAAAAGGAATTTGCCAAATAAGGAATTCATTTCCTGCTACAAATATCCACAACGGCAACTGAAAAGGATTTGTTTTATTATTGATAATGGCGAAGGTAGTCTGGTCTAGAAATAAAGCGCCGTGGTCATGTCTTAAACTCTAGAGATGTTTGTTTATGTTTCTCGTTACATATTTGTAGTAAATGTTGGGGATATTACACCACAATATTCTTGATCAGGAATATTATATTTGAGTCCCAGCCCAAAAAAGAAATGGAGCCAATGATTTTTGCATGTGCTTTATCTGTTGCTGGTCAGGCTAAGAGCTTCCCTAAAGGTGTCTACTGTGAGATGGCCTTAGACAGTCGTCATTGTGGGGCTAGACGTTTTTAATTGCTTTTTCCCATGAAATCAGACGCCATCAATCATCTTCGTTTGAGATCAAGAATCCCAATTTGTCAATGACACGTATGCTCTTAGCACTACATGTTTATCAGATTAAATTCATTTACCAGTTTCGTGGTAAGACTGCTCTATACAGCTTGACCAATGGCTGGTCCACATTTCAGCTTCACTCGCAAAACTCTGTCGTCTTCTTGAAATTGGAGTGATTTGTACCAAACCCTCAATTCCGATACATGGCAGATCCAGTTCAAATAGTGTTGGATCAGGCGGATCTAAATTCAAAAACAACTGCTGAACCTGTTTAGTTCATACCTGTCGTGATTCGTTGGATTTGGTCCATTTGCGGTTCTTGGAGGCTCACCGTATTTGCAGAATTTGTATGTCCCTATATTTCATTTCCCTTCTAAGTTCTGACGATCAAGCAGCTTGAATTTGTTTGGGTGAGAGAGATCTGCCTGGCCCATCTTCTCAGTGCACACGTGCTCTGTAAGAACTGATCAGGCAGGACATGGGCGAGGGAAGAGACTAGAGGGAGAGGAGAGGAAAGGGTGGGCTGTTCTATGCAATCCATAACACGTGTACATGTATCTATCGGTGTTTCACTTGTGATATACAAAGGCTTTCATTTCCTGTCCATGTACATGATATTGTAAATTGAATCTGGCACGTCTTTATTGAGGTGAGACACTTTTATCTTCTCATATATCATACTCATTCACGATCTTCCTCCGCCTCCAACCCACTGCATCTTTTTTTTGTTTGTCTGTTCCATTCCACCCAATGCTCTATACATATTCAATATAGTGTGAAACCGTGTGAGAATCCCCTTTCCGCACTTGGGCGGAGACTATATTCGAGGAATTCTAACCAAATTGCCGATCATGTTTTAATACATTAGGTGTACATGTATTTGTTAATGTTATATCGGACATTGAATGGCACATATGGATATCACTGCAAATCCTCTTACTCTTAGATACAGAACAGAAGCTTTCGAGAACTTTTCACTGACGTTTGCCCTCAGGTCTTTGCTACAACTTTTTTTTTCTGTTTAAAATCCTCTTAAGCAGTCCTTAATTAAAAAAAAAAAAAACGAAAAAAAAAAGAAAGAGAAAGAGAAAGAAAGAAAAAGAAGAAAGAAATAGATAAATAATGGAGATAAATAATGATCATCTGGTTTCAATGCCCGTACTTGATGTCTCGGCAAAGCATACTTTAGAAATGATCCCTAAAAGTATGATCAGTGCCCGTGAAAATGTTACATGTATGTACATGTACATGTAATGTATATTAAGACGAATGGCTGCAGGCTCATTGATTATGGAAACAGATGAGAATCAAGATAATATGTAGATCGTACAATCACAAAGTTTGACTGAAGACTGGCCAAGCAGAATGTGCATGTACATGTAATGCCACGTCCGTGCTTCATTTTCTTCAGTGTGTCATTACCAGGAAATGAATGAGTGTTCACAAACATACGAACATATGTGTAAGTTTCTCCCTGGGATATTGGACATCAGCTGAAACTGCCTTGACTTGAGAGCTTGAGGTACAAGTTGTACAGAGAACATTGATCTCCACATATCTGAGAGAAGAGCGATGAAGAATACACATTTACGTGAATGTATTTCTATTGGCTGTACCATTTGTATTTGTGGCATTTTTCGGGGACAAATATGTGAGGTCCCCTTTTGGGACAAATACATGTATAGCATGTGCTGCTTTTATACATATTCACACCCCCGATCCATTTCAATCCTACAGTGCAATTTTCATGTTTGGACACGTACATACATTGTATATACAAACTAAAAAAAGTGTGCCCGTTCCTACACCTGTTCCTATCTTCCTTAAATATATGTAATCGGGTAAGTAAAAAACACGAGTGATAATAGTGATATGAATATGCTGGCCCAGAGGAAGTGGAATTCAATCTTCAGTAGGCAGAAATGTGACAAGATGCAGAGTATTTCCAGATACTTCCATATTTCCGGAGCCTATATGGCGTTTTTGATAATGATATGTCTCCTTACATAAGATATCGCCAACAATGACAACATTGGACTAAAATAGCTCTTTCAAAACATGGCCGTAGCGGTAAGCATTTTTTTTCCCCGCTATAAATTTGTAATGACGATGATTTGTGTAGCCATAAATACATGTACCGGTTTGTAAATTTTCCTAAGTACCAAACTGATTCCTGAAGAAATGTGATTGAGATACATAGGTATATTATATTCCAAAACCCACGAGGATTACAGACATGATTTGATAATAATCCGCAGTAATGTCCCGTATACATGTTTCAATTTCACCATTTTTTAAGATGATTGTCTATTGTGAGTTGTGTAAACCAATCTGATTCTGTTCCTTTTGACTGTCTCTTTTCCCATTATATTAGTGTAAAGTATACATTCAGAATTCAGAAACCGTACGGTTATTGCGAGATTCCAACTGCACTTTCGTAGAACTGTATACAATTTAAAACTTAAATTACTGATACATGTACATGTAATTATAACATACGGATAAACGTAGGCCTACTATGATTTAGTCCCACCATCTATACCAATGTACTGTACACCTGTGCACGTGTTTTTAAACCACAACTTACCGTCGGCGTGTGTCACCTACCAGGTAGATAAGATAACTCACCAGTCTCCTTGTTGCTCTTGCCTAAGTACTCAGTCAGTGTGGCTGTCTAGCCGGGCTTTCTGCTGCTAGTGCAACTTTGACTTTTACCGCATTGAATTCCGCACCAGGTGTGTGTTGTCTCCCTACTACACGCGTAGGTAGCCTACACTACAGCAGGATTTTCTCACTTCTATATCAATATCGATATCACTCATTTCTACAACCATTGCAATTCCACATGTTGATGAGTTCTGTTGTTTATTTATTTACTTATTTATTATGGTCTTTGCCTTTTAATAAACAATTCTCTTGATGCACAAGCAGAAAAACTTTGTTTTGTTTGATTTGTATGTCAAGATGCACCAGTCGAGAAATACATGTAGAACTGTTCACGCATGTATTGTAATTTAGACATGTTGGTGTAAAAATAAATTACAGGGATTATTTGAAACATGCTTTATCTTTGGTAAGGTTTCTGTTAATCATTTTCAAAGATTTATGTACATGTAGTTCTCTGGCAAGGATTAAGAAGACTTCAAAATATTTACATGTACATGTATTACAATTCCTGAAGCAAGTTTATCTGATGGAAACTCTGTTGTGTGTTTATGCTGAAGGTGTGTGATTATGACTGAGTGACTGACTGAATGGACTACCAGCTTCCTGTAAATGATCTATTTACAATGTATTGTGACGTGTGTACATGTACTCATGTAGGCCTATGTATTTGTACCAAAGCCTGCCAAGGGCCACAGACTCCCTACTCAGTAGTCCCTCCACTGACTCCAGCTAAAGCTCTATTGTTTAAGACAATGAATGAGGCTATATATCCTTCTTTTGCCTGTCTGGTGGAGGATCTTCTGTAACTGTAAAACATGTTCACAGACCTGTATCACTCTTGTTCCTAAAGAAAATCACTAAATCATCCCTTTCACAGTCAGATCTCAAACCGCAAATTTTCACATCTCAACAAGCATACTCAGTTTCAGACATCTTGTCCAAATTAACACTGGAGCCTAAATCGTACAGGTCTTTGAATTCACAGACAAGAGAAATGTCAATAAAAATAATGCACAAGATCTTCTATTACAATGTAGCAGACACGTACATGTATATGCACAATCACAATGAAAACAAGCATAGCAGCTGTGTCAACTCAAAAGAAGAGAAGTTTAGGATAAAATCCAATGTTTAATGCAAAAATATGAAAAGCAATACATTGACACAATAATTAATACTGTAAAGTCATTCTTATTTAAACAGGGATGAAAATGTTGAAGTAGGAAAATGAGATGACAACACAAATCTAAAGCCTGCTATGCCTGTGACTTGTGCACACAGGCTGTTTTCTATCAGACTGTCCACTTCACATACTGAAACAGAATGTCATATTTCTGAGTTACTGTATTATTAACACTGACAATGCTAGGGGTGGTTTGCTTGAAATTACAATGCACTTGTACTTTGTTTAGAAGAACAAAAAAATTTGCTCATAGACCTTTTCTTGTGCATTGCAATGGTTACTGCTTAGAAATATCTCAAAATTGGTTAGAGGTCTTGGAACGGTGGTTTTCACCAGGAATGACGCCATGAAATGATATGCACATGATAATGATGATAATGGTTATTTACATGTATCTGCATTCATCGCGGAGACTGGGTGAGTTAACATAAAGTTTAATGACTGTTATGCATGTAATATTCCTACATACTGATTAGTACAAGACAAAGTCACAGAAGGAAATCAGGCAATGTTTCCTCACCTAAGAACAACAGTAACATTGTGACAAAGAGATAACGCTTTCACAAAATGCTTTTGATTTGCATAGACAGGAATGGCCGGATGATAAAAAAAAACAACCTGAACTGTCATGGCATGGCTGAATAGTTTTTATTAGTATGGTGAATTAAGTTCTTGAATGAAATTGCAAAAACAAGAGCTACAACAATCCTGTCAGAGATACTAGGACCAACAAATGTACATTATGGACATCACTTTGACTGTTGGCCCCACTATGTGACCTGGCTCTCAGCACTAAAGTCATAGTTCACAGTTCAACTGACGAAAGCCCAACACCCTTGACTCATTTCTTGCTAAAACATTTTGACAGTCTCTCAACAATAGTGCATGTAGCCTACAAGAATGTAGTTGTGGGCAGTAGTTAAATCAATAGAAGCCACTGTAGACATAAAGGAAATTCTCATGGTTTGCCAGTTGGAATTCATGGATATTACTGGCTTTAAATAAATAATAGATAAAATGATAGTAATGTGCGTGGGCACCAAGTCATGTGCTCACCGGTCTCCGCAAATATTACAAGCTGCTTCTCTATGCATGGAAAGCACTAGACAACATGACACAGATGAGATTCTGTGTTATTGCAACTGCATAATTTACATAGGTCTGATGCCATCTATCATCACAATGTAGCTATCATGTTGATAAGAATTCCTTTTGACATTTTTCACTTGCTAACCATTTTGTCCATTACTGTCGGAGGATGCTGGTACTTCTACAGCTGGAATCTTTCACTCTCCACATCTGACCACTGGTTATATATCACTCATAATAATATCAGGTTACGGCAGTTTTTTGTCCAACAAGAACATGACATTACTCAAAGTTACTGGCATAACTCTGACGAATGTGACATAAAATATACACCAGATTGCTTAGGCTTGCCCGTAAGCTTTCACAAATGAGCAAAGTCCTGACCTGACACTATCAATCAACAGTGAATGAGCACTTATCTTTTTCCCAACAAAGTATTTTTGCCAGCTGTCACATATTTTTCCTACAAGGTTTTCATTTCCAGACGGTTGTGTGATTTTTTTTTTTTTTTTTTTTAAGCAAAACAAACTGGCAATCCTGAGAACAAATCCAACTGTACATCATCTTCCCAAAATAACAATAATATAATCAAGTGATAATCAAGTATTGTTTTCTTGATTTACCCCTTGGACAAGAGGAACATGTACGTCCAAAATGGTAACATCAACTACTAAGAGGATCTATTACTTTTGGAACCTTTACAGCCCAAATAGAAGGAAAGATCCAAATGCACACCTGTAACGGGATGAAAAATAAAAAAAATCAAACAAAATCACATAAATAAATTTGAGTGTTGAGAAAAGATCTGAGATTGACTACGATTTTGTTTCACATTTGCGGTGTAGTAAATAAATATGTGATGCTGAAAGTAAAGTGACACATTACAAGAACTAAAGCTATAAAATTATGTTTCCAGCATCCAATGGTAACAGTCCAATCAGCACAAATCATTCTATCAATTAATTCCAAAATGACACACTTTTTTTTCAAAAACGACCGCACTAATGTTCTTGTGCCCCCTGCCTTCTGTGCAAGATATTTCAGTCCAACTATTGCCAGTCCAGTGAGTGTTCCTGTTCATTTTCTGGGCTGTAATGTCACAAATTTTGCAAATAATTGAGAAAGCAAACCGTTCAATCAATTAAGCATTTTGTGACTAAACAACAGGTCGAAAGTCAAAATGCAATCAAACTCGCAACATTATATGAAATCAAATATACAAATTTTCTAGAGGAGATGAAAATACACTGTAATATCTCTGCTGTCTCAGAAAATCACATTACTATATGTATTAACATTGCTACTGTTTCACTCTGAGCTCTCGGACATGGGCCAGAGTATGTATTAGATGAGCTAATGACTAATCTAAGATTGACCTACTTAATCACTGGAAGTACGAGGGGGAATTGCCAAGTGCCACTGCTTATATTGTGATATTTATTCATGTTAAAAAAAATGACAGATGAAATTTCAATGCCATTAAAAGATGAATAAATACATGGTCACTATAATGTAGCATACAGTGGAATCCGCTTAAAGTCAACCCCTCGGGATGGAGAAAAAGTGTTGATTTTAAGCAAGGCTGACATTATCTGTTTTCAGGGGACACAATCTGTGGCAGGCACAGGGGTCAAAATAGGTATTGTTTTGTATATTTATTGGATTACGCCCCTTACCTCCCCCCACCCCCACCCCACACACAAAAATAACAAAAAAACAGCATTTCCCTTTCTAGGGCTAAGCTAGTATAGTACATGACGTATTTTGTCTTGAGTCAATAGCTTTAAGAAGTTTCAACTCTGTATTGAGATTGAGAACGTTGCAGATCTAGATCTACTTTACTCAGATATTCTGATCATGGAGTTGGGGATAAAAAAAAAAAAAAAGGTTGACTAGTCATGGTGATTGCAGAATGTACGAATGAATGTGGTGATCTAGAGATGTGACTGAAATCCAGCACAATGTCAGTCTGCACTGTCTTTGTGTGTGTGTGTGTGTGTATGTGTGTGTTAACAAACTGGGCCGAGTATGGGCAGGTGTTGTGTGTATTTTGCCAACACGAGACAACCGAAGAGGGCCAAGCATGGAACTGTGTCCCACTTGGAGTAGTGTGTGTGTGTCAAGGTGGTTAGTGGTCTGTTGTACTGAGTGTGTGTCCGCAAGAAGGGCGAGGAGAGTCAAGTATGAAAACTTGTGTGGGTGTGTGTTTGTGTATTGCCGCCAATGTGAGACAGGTAAAGAGAGCCCACAGACTATAATGTGTCATAACAGGACGTATGTCTCTCTTTTTTTTTCTTTTCTTTGTCCTCACAATTTATGGCTGTCACTCCGCCAGCGTGGGCCATTTGGAGTTGACTTTATGTGAAATCATCTCTAAAGCCGTTGGCTTTATCAGAAATAAAATTAATGAGATATAATGGGTAAAAAACAGGAACGCCGGAACAAGCTGACTTTGAGAATTTACTTTAAGCGAGTTGACTTCTCGCGGGTTCAACTGCATTTGTAAAGTAAGTTATATGCAGAGTATAAACAGATCTGCTCCTTGACACTTCTAGGCTTAAGCAATTCTATCCCTTTTTTATAAAATAAGGAGAGGACTTGATAAAATAAATCCACAAGTTGTCATTAAAACCCAAGAGGGTGAGATCAGTGGTCAGGATGAGCTGAGAAGAGGTGATCACATGTGCACCGTCTGTAAGTATGACCAGCATTGTTCAAGAATGATTATGATGACCATTGTCATCCACTGTTCCAGATCTGTATGAAGACACAGTGTGGGCTCACATACTGCAAGTCCAAATTTTAATGTCCTCAAACTAGCAGGTCCTAATACAATCACACGGCAGAACTATACAATGCAAGTTCAAATGTCCGTAAACTCCCATACAAACACAAACTATAGATCCATGAAATACATGTCTAAATGTCTCTAAACTGCCAGTCCAGACGATCACTCACTACAGATCCAAATGGCCAAACATTGCCCAAAGGTTCAGGCACATACTACAGGATTAAACCCACATACAATGTCCACCTACACATTGTCGATACATCCACACAATAGGAGTCCAAATATCCACACACTGCAATTCAGAAAGATGACATATTCCAATGTCTGCAACTGTCTGACAGCTCCATTTGTCACTGATCTGTCAGCTACTCCTATCAGATACAGGACCTGGCTGACTATGAACTGGGGTCACTTTCTGTGCTCTGCTGCAGATCATGGTCCACTCTTGCATCCTCCTGTGGACCTTGGCCGTCGATTCTGATCTGATCTGGATCTTGGTTGGCCTTCTTGTCTTCACCAGTTATGCTGCCACATAGCTGGTCTGTAACAACAAGGGCAAACATGACATGGAATAATCAAATGAATAAAAAAGAAGCAAAAAAAAAAAGAATTCAAAGATCTTTGAAAAGGTGATTGATCCATTGCCTCCTCCTTCTTTTTTTAAAAACATTTTTAAAGCAAAACATCTTCCAACACCGACTAGTAATTAACAAGATTTCCTTACACAATGGAAATTGGTAGTGCAAACTGATTTTTATATTTTGTGGAAAACACACAGTTATTGTTTCAACTTATAGAGCTTTTTTTTCTAAGAATGTTGATACCAGTTTTACTATTCTAGCTTAATTGGTTCAAAAGTTATGACATTTTGAAAACGTGAAAATACGCCCCCAATTCGCTACCTTTTGACAATTGCGAAAAAGTCACATTTTGCACACCTATAGAATCAACAGTTTTAAAGCTAGGGTTCTCAGACTTCCCAGTCCTAAAGTCCTATAGGTATAGAATAGCCTCAATTTTTTTCAGCAGCAATTGATGCATTTAAATATACTTATTTCAGCATGGAATATCCTCCGATGTCAGTTTTTGCATATTTTCCATGGAAGAGGGAAAATGACATTTTTAGGGCAACTTTAAATGTACATGAAATTGCTCTACATAGAAGCACATCAATAAATTATATATGAAATTAATCAGGAAGTCAAGCTCTTTAAAGGGACATTGAAGAACCCGACGCATGGAAACCCATTAGATCTAGACATATATCTAGATCTATATCGCGTTTAAAGTAACATAAATTATTATTTTTAAATCATTTAAATGTTTATGCAATACAAAACAGATTGTAAATGTATTTCTGCTTTGTAGAAGCAGAAAAATCGTCCGCCGTCGTTCCGAGGAGCAGCATTGCGGTGTGAGTTTGCCTTTACTCGGTGAAATCAAATGCCATTCCCCATGTTTGATTTTATCATAATTAAAAAGAAGACATGTTGAGGTTTGATTTTGTATAATTTCATCCTGATCGGTCAATATTTAAGTTGATTTTTGTTTCAATGAAATTTTCACTTTGCTTTTTCGAAAGAAATTTTAAGTTCTACATGAATGAAATTTACATCAGTGTAATCCTTGTTCTTTTAGCTTTCATACTGACTTAGTTTTGCATAGATCTGTTACAAGGCCGCAACGCACGGCGATCGTCTGTGAGCAGGGAGTGAAATCTGAAGCCCGTCGCACCAGTTCTGAAGCGCGAGACCCTATCAAATTCAACACTAAAAAACACACATATAGAAACATCATATAATTAAACATCCACAAAGTTTTGATAGAGGAGAGATAAAACTTTATTTTGACACCAAAATCATATGATTTGGTCATGATGAAGAAGAATAGTGTCAGAGTGAAGATACCCGATAATTGACGAAAATCGGCCATTTCGCCGCTTCAGTGGGGCAGTTTGCACTACCTAATGGAAATATCAAATCATAATTAGAACCCAATCAATAGATATATGAAAATAAAATCCAGCCTGGATTTCTGCACTGAATGTTTAAGCATCATTCTATCAACCCACACTAACTTCCAACTATTGTCAGTTCTCAAAGACTGTTCTCGTTTCAGCTCAAATGATTAGCAAAGTCAACAAGTTAAATAAGTAATGGACATTTTATTTATTCTTTAACACTGTCAATGCAGGCAGTAACTGCATTTTCTCAAGCAAATCTACAAAAGTTTTTTCCCTTGGAAAAGTACTGCCACTAATAAAGTGCACAATATTACCAGCTCTCTACACTGTGAATCTTTAATGGTACTTGTGAAGAATTCCATCTTCTCAATTCTAGCTTCACCATTGTGAGAACTCTGAAACCAAGCCCAGGCCTTTCTTATACAGCCATGGTATGAGGAAAATGCCACCGCACCATGAACGTCTGATAAAGATACTTTGTGTGTGTGTGTGGTGGTGGGGGCATTGATATCATGAGAAGATGGATCAATCTGAAACTCCCACTTTAGTACTGTTTTGTGAACTATCGTACTTGAACAAAATACATGTATAATTTCTAATGAGATACTAATAACTTGGTGTAACTTCATTCACATTATTGTGCTTTTCTGACAGCATGGCAACTGACAGCCCTTCACTTCATGTCACACAATAAATCCAGGCTGCGAGACAAATTAACAGAAAAATAAAGCAGTTTAAGTTCATCCTTGGATCATGTCATCACGGCTGTGCTAACTGGCCCTCAGCGTGCTTTTAGTTCGGCGGCCGCAGCGCAATAAATCACCTGTCAATGGGACCCCAGAGGGGAATTCCCCGTCCGCCGTATCAAATTTCGGAACTGGCCC
>JBCEWB010090029.1:0-12503 GCA_039654565.1 Peronia peronii
ATAGATAGATAGATAGATAGATAGATAGATAGATAGATAGATAGACAGATAGATAGATAGATAGATAGATAGATAAAAAAAAAAGGTTATGATGCACAGCTCTAACCTACACAATCTGCAGACTGCCCACCGGGGACGTTCTCAGCTATGTGTGAAATGTGTGATAAGAACTGTCTAGAGTGTGATAAGATCACGGGCCTGTGCATCCAGTGTGCCAACGGATACTTTGTGGAGGATATTTATTGTACAGGTAGTTATACCCCTGCCACTTTACGACTCTGTAGATCTGTGCGTCTCTTTGTCTGTGCGCCTGACTCTTTATCTGCTGTCTCTCTTTCCATCTCTGTATGTCACTGTGTGTCTGTCTATTTGTCCCTCCAGATAGATCACTCCCTTTTTGTAAATATGCCTGTCTGCCTGTCTTTCTGTTTCTTTCCTTTACTGTTAATATGCCTGTCTATCTGTTAATATGTCTGTCTGCCAGTCTGTTTGTCTCCCTGTCTATGAATATGCCAATGCGTCTGTCTGGCTGGCTATTTGGCTGTTTGTCATTCCGTCTATATATACACCTGTCTATCTTTCTCCCTGTCTATAAATGAGACGCAACACGATGAAATCAGGCGTTCGTCAAACTGACGCAAACTGGAGAAATGACGTGTTTTTCAAAAGTAACTGGATTTTAATGTACTTTTTTTTTCCTTCACATAACTCTTCTATATCAATCTAAAAAATGCATTTTCTAGTTAAATTTGCTGAAATTGATTGGGTTAAATCCCAAAAATTGTAATTTAGTGGATTGACCTAATATGGATTAGTTAGGATTAACAAAAGTGATTGGCCATTTTCTCACTAAATTCAGCTGCAGCAACAGGTCATCCCCATCATCTATAACTGCCAATGTCTCGACTTCTACTAGAGCAAAAAAAAAAAAAAAAAAATTCACATAGAGAGAGAGAAATGAATAATCTTCACAGTGATATCAACATGTATATGTTCAAAATTTGACGAGAGCCTGGTTTCACCGTGTCGCATCTCAAATATCCCTGTCTTTCTGCCAATCTATCTATCTTGTTTTTCTGTCTGTCATTATGCATCTGTCCATATCTCAGTGTATATACATTCACATTAATGCATCCAACTCGCTGCTTAGGTCTTTTTTTTTTTCTTCTTCTTCTTCTTTGTTTATCTTTGTATCATTATTTGGTTCCTGAAGGGAATAAGACCCAAAGTCCAATAAGGCCCACTCCCCATATATCTGGATCAAACAAGAGTAGGGAGGGGAGGGGGGGGGGATAAGTTTTCGAAACTACCATATATTATTGTGAAAAATGTACAAAATTGGCGTTTTTGTTCGTTATTTTTTCTTTCTCAAAAAGTAGAAGAGATTTTTAAAAATGTGTCATTTTTTTTTATTATGTCAAGGAAAATATATATATGAAATATGGTGAAATACATTAATATATTTTGGAGGCTCGAGAAAAATAAGACAAAGAAATAAAGTATCGAGAAAACAGAAAAAAAAAAAAAAAACGAAACCCATTGACTACAAAACAAACTGAAAAACAAACAAACAAACAAACCAAACCAAACAAAACAAAAACTCTTCAGTATGCACAAAACTCATCCATCTATCTATCCATCACCCATCTATCCATCTATCTATCCATCCATCTATCTATCCATCCATCGATCTATTCATCCAAAACTCCATCCATCCATTCATCCACACATCTACCCATCTTTCCATCCATTATTCAATCTGTCTACCTGTTCGTGCGTTTATTAGCTGTCAGTCTGTCAGTCCGTCCGTCACTCTGTGTGTAGGTCTGTCTGAAATGGCTCAATTATCTTTGTTCGTCCACACAAACATATAATCCCTACGCTTCAGAGTGTCCGTCAGGAATGTACGGCTTTCAATGTGCCACATACTGCCCCGAGAGATGTCCTACTCACTGTGACCCTGTGACAGGGACCTGCAGTTCCCCAGATACACAGAGTATGGCCTTTTTTTCTCCAATATAAATACATAAAAGTTTATGTTATTTCAATTCATTATTCAATAAGACTAGCGTAAGATAAAATTTTGAAAAGGTATATATATATATATATATGTGTGTGTGTGTATATATATATATATATATATATATTGAAAAGGTATACATATATATATATATACACACATACACAGAAATAACTACAGAGTACAAAGTCTGCCTTTACTGATTATCAAGATTTTGTCGATTTTGATGAGATATTTTAGTTACTTTTTAAAAAACATATTTTGAGTCTTGAAGAGTTAAAAAATCGAATATTCTGGTATCATAATAATAATAGTAAACTAGTGGCCGGTCACATTTGACTTGATTAGTCCAAAATGGTCATAATATGATTAAAATATACTAAATTTATTTAAACTTTAAAATGCGTCCCTCATGGAGATGGCGCTGGTGTTATCCAGGGTTGAGTTAGGCCTAGAGTAAAGGCATAAGCACAAAAAAACAAACAAACAAACAAAACAAATATATTTAGATTTCATCCAGGTTTTAGATCATCAGCTATAGATTCTAAATTTACAGTATAGACTATGCGAGGTCTGCAATATAACTTTTAGATCTACAGTCAAAGCAGCGCCCTTTTCTCTCAAATAAGAGGTCATGCCATACTTTGGTCACGTGATCAATTTCTCTGCTCATAGGAAGTCTAGGCACTAGCTGAAATAAAATTGTTTTTAGGGAGCTCAGCTCTTTGTTGCTCTATCTCCATTTTTGGGGATGTGGAGATATATATGTCATATGAAAGAGGGATATGTAATTATTTCGCCGAACACCGATCTACCAAACAGGTAGATTTTAAAAACCATTTTGTCCCATCTCCTATTTGCAGAAACAGGTGCTAAACATAAAACATTAATTTTCTCAAAATGCGAAAAATGGAGATAGGGCAACAGATAGTTTAATTGTGTTTTACTATCCCACTGTTCATAGTTCTGCGGTTATCTGACAAAACGTAGCATATGCAGAAAATCAAATTTTACAGGAGAACCAAAAAAGCGGTTCAATCAGTCACTCGGTAAATAGCTATTCTATTAAGATTAAAATATAAAATCCTTCTTTTTCAAGATATGGACATGGGACCAAGAACAAAAGATGCGTACTGACGTCGGGAATTCGAATCTGACATAGGGCGTAATGGACCTAGATATGCATATAAGATATTCTGTCAGAGGAGGGTAGAATTACTAAGCTCATGTATGTGCTGCCGCTGGTCTAGTGATCAGGCTGTCGGACTCTGAATCAGAAGCTCCTGTGTTCAAATTCGCATCAGGGCCGATATTTTGTCCTACAGATAGTTCTATTTATATCCATGAAACCACGATTCGACCCAGTTTAAAAACGGGTGTCGGAATGTATACAGAGAATATTGTTAAGATTGATAAAGATTTAGTGCATAGCAAAAACAAAACAAAATTAAACAAAACAAAAAATAAAAAAATGAGAATCTCTCGTTTGGGTCTGTCAGGAAAATAGTACATTGTACAGTCTTTAGAGCTTGTACCGTACAGGAATAGAGCGAGGTTAACATTTATTTATATATTAGAATTTTAGAATTTATGTAACTGTATGTTAGAATTCCAGAATTTATCATACTTGTATTTTAAAATTTTACAATTGTACTCTGTGTTTATTTAAAAGAGACTCCCGTTTCAAACAGTTTTATTTTGCAATCCACCGATTGCTATATGCTTGTTCTTGGGCATTCTGGACAGTAGTTTAAAGAGATTCTGTTCTAAAATGGAACAACCCCTTTTTTATGTCATGCACTTGCGTTAATTAGCTGTCGATTTCATCACGCTTTAAATAAAAACAAACCAAAATGAAAACCAAAACAAAACGAACAAATATTAATAAATGCTCTTTTTTGTCAAAAGCGAATGCATTTGATCTTGAGAGGTTTTTGCTTGCCTTAAGTTCTACAGAAACCTGGGATTTTTTTCTTATGCTGTTGCCTCTTCCTGCGTTATTCCTTTCCTCTCCGAATGTTCATGACTGTTTCTTTATGTTTTCCAGAAACGATGGTCTATTTTACAAACCTTCTTCAAAAACAAAATGAAACTCTCTTTTTTCCGAGTCTTGTTTCCCTACTACCATAACAAATCCCTCAAAGCTTGTCCACATAACAGCATACTTGAAATTAAGCGAACAAGTTTAACGTGTTAACAAAAATACGTTCCATTCACTGAGCACTCATAACACACGCACTTTCACAGCTCAGTCAAAACACGATGACAGTACCCAAAAAAAATTCACACAGAACATTGTCAAAGTAAAAAAAAGGAAAAAAAAAACGCCGTCAAAATACGCAGACATCGTGCATGTGTCTTCGATCTGAATGTCACTGTTTGCACACTATTTGATGTAAAACTTCGGAATGGCTCAGAAAGCTACTCGGATATCATTTATGCATGTGCAGTCACCCTGATTGCTTGAATTTCAGGTAAAAAAAAACCCTCTGTGAAAGCGATCGGATATTTTCTGTTTTCAGAAGCTATAGCTTTCGCTACAGAATACTACTGCCTGTTTTACACGTAATACTATATGTTTTTCATAAAGGAATGCATTCGTAGTATAAATGTTATTGCCTGCTTAATGTTCTTTATTGGTCATTTTAGAAGAAGTGCCATGAGAAATGCTTTGCCAGTTTTATATTTTCCACAAATGACAGCACATAGTACAAAATACGAAATACGACATTTTCCTCTTGTTTTGTGTTTTTCAGAAGTGGAAAGATTTCTGACATGGATAGTCTTAATGCCTGCTCTCATCTTTTTTTTGCTGTTGATCTATTTCTGCTGCTTTTTGTAAGTCTCACTTCCTATATTGACGATCTTACTACCTGATATCATCATTTTAACCATATTATTGTTGCCTTATTTCTACTGCTCTTTTTTCTTTCCCTCTCCTCTCCATACATTCCAGTTTTGTTTCGTTTTTGGTATATATCTTTTATTTTCATATTTTGCCCTCTACGTAAGTTTCTTCAGCTCAAGGTTTTGTTATTTTGTTTGTTTGTTCGTGTTTCATATTCTTCTTGGCATGCTGTTCATTTTGTTAATTTTCCTGGATGGTAATTCGCTCCCCTGCCGGAAGTACGTTTTTATTTCATTCTCGTATTCGTAAATCACCTTTTCTTTCCAAGTATTGATCTTTTTCTCATCTGAATATGCTCTGTCTGTTTCTGTTTTTTGCTTTAAGCCAGTCATAAATCTCTTATGTTTTTTTGGAGGAGGAAAGGGGGGGAGGGTGGGGGGGTGGCTGTGGAACGCTTTTTTTTAACAATTGCTGACGAAATGAACATAAACCAAATCAAAGCTTAATTTAAGCTTTCACGACTTAGAATCTGACGTAGGTAGAAAAGGAGGATGGTTTATATAGTTAATATAATAAATGAATTTTAACCCCCACAACAGCCAGGTTGCTAAGATTTCTGTAAGTTTATCAGCATCACCAGCTCGCAGAAAAGGTTAATTCCAGCAAATTGAAGGATATTTTCTAGTCTTTTTGTTTGTTTGTTTGTTATTATTTTTGAACTGTCATGATATGACTGTCTTAGAGGGCAACAACATATCATCTTTACTCCTTACAATTAGCTCTTGTTACACTCTGACTTCTAACCTTTATCACCCTTTGTCTCATCAAACGATTAAGGTGCTGTATGGTATGGTACAGTGTGGCCCTTCTGGCATTTCATAGCTTCTGTCTTTAGTTTTGACCCTTTCCCATCTAACTTTTCACTGTCATCTCTGGGCTTTCAGGATAAGACAGGAGGAAACAGAAACCGAGTACGAGGAAGATGCACCCGCACCCGTGGGTATGAGTACCACTTGGACCTACACAACCACTTCAAGGACATCAACATCTGTGTGAACAGGATGGCCGTAATTAATTTGTTTCACATGTCGTCAGAATGAATGGCACGTCAATTTTCCACTAGACTAGCTTTTTCACTATCGCGCAAAACAATAATTCATGCACTTTCATGAGATGGAAACGTTTTGAGCCAGTTTGATGGTTTCCAGTGAAATTGCAATTGAAAAGACAGTGCGTGTCCGCTCAATGCGGGCTACAATCAGGAGAAAAAAATAGCAAAAATGAACAGTTTGGCATAAACATCTCTTCAGCTCACATCCTGATATATTTCATGATCTGCCTATAAGAGCACCATTTCCTAATTCATAGATGGATCTTCTCTCGGGTTATCATGTAAAAACATATTTGATTACTTTTAACACATTCAACCCCTGATTCTTCTGTTCGAATCCAGCGAATTACGACTTATCCGAACTGGCACAAGACAATACCATGTGTGTGTGTATTTTTTTTAGCCTCTGTTACGTGGATGTTTGATTCTCGTTGAGAATATTGAGCATCTAATAGTTGAAATTGCATTGAAAACAATACGCATTTACCATATCTGTCTGATTAGAAAAGCTATGGAAAAGTTAATCCATGCTCTTATCGTTCTGTTTATTACTGATTTTGAAGAAAGAAGTGCAACGTATTATATGCCATTTTTACAACAGGATTCTAGTTGTCACGAGACCCAATCTCTCGCCAAAGGTGATACAGAATGAGTTCATTCAGCTGTATCTTTTCCACAGATAAAACGTCAGGAGGAAGCTGCATTATCATTTATGTCATCCAGGGACACTATGCCATATGCCTCACCGCCGGTCATACTGTCATAAGTCGAGGGGCTCCAACAGACAAATCCGGTGTTGAATGTGATGAAGATGGTCTGATTTCGATTTTTTTAACATCGCAGAAATAGAAAGAGGATTCATCTCTGAATAAGAAAATATTGCTCTTATGGGCACAATCTGAGTTTATCAGAATGTTGCAAGATGAATATAATTATTTAGTTATGCGCTTACCTATCTACTTTTGCTATTTTTTCTTCTGATTTTAGCCACTGCTGAGAGGTCCCTCTCTCCTCTTTAATTTGCAATAGCTCTGGCTACACTCAAACTGGCTGGAAATTATTCTCATCACTATGGAAGTGTATAAAGTAGTTTTAAACGATAGTAATGATTCAGTATGATGGAAATCGACATACGACTCGGTCTGACTGGCTGCTATTCGTTATATGTTTCATGTTTTTAAAGTCACACTTTTTCATTCACCAATAAAAATTATTGTGAAAACGCTCAGAAATCAAGTGTAGCTGTTTTAGCTAACTCATCTCAACATCAACAACAACAATAATAATAACAACTACAACAACAACAACAATAACAACAACAACAACAAACTACTTGTTAGCTAAATGTATTGCGATAGCTCGACAGCTCTTACATTTCAGTTACACGTGGACAATTTGACGTAGTGTCAGAAGTACATGATTTGCCATAATTATTGCATTCGTATGCAGCTCTCGCCCGATTGTTTCTAGCTTAAAATGTCAAATGTACTGTTTTGATCTGATTTAACAATGTTGAAATTTGGACTGTATCAGTATTATATTATGCCATATTATTCTATAATATGCCATTTCAGAATCACAAGATCAAGTTCACGTTTGCCGTGTTTACCTAAATTCCCTGCTCTATATGTATATAACCTCGATTGGTGCTTGAAACATTGACAGTTTAGTTTGCATTCTAACGACTAAATCTGGTGACCAAAAGAGACTGCCTTAGTCAGAGTGTGGAAATATTGTGACGTCATAGCATCTGCTTCACGGACACATTCTCAGAGCTATAGGCATAACTCGTATAGTGGCCAAATCTACTGTAGCAACCTTCGTTGTGAGTGTATTGCTGTACTCTGTCGGCAAGTACTACTGAGTGGTCAATGGTCATGTCAATTGTATGTTAGTAAATAAACTGAGTGCCTGATGTTTGAAGCGGAGAAACTGAGTGTCATGATCTTTATGTGGATGATTTTCTCGAAAACACAAGACGATTCAATTATTTGTGTGTGTGCAGTTTTCTTTCATTTAATTGTTGTGTGTGAATATATCGGCAGCCATCTCTCACTGTGATCCCCTCTGTATTACCTCTGAGCATGGGTTAAGTCGAGACAAAGAAGAGCGGGTTCTTTGTTTAAAATGGGAAGTCTTTTTTAACCAGCTCATTACTTCAATTTGCCAGACACAAAGTTTGTTGAATATACCCTGTCAAAAGAAAAACAAACAAACAAAACACACATAACAAATACGGAAAAAGCGCTTTTTTCATATTGTCCATTAAATATGACTGACTACCAAACACACACACACAGAAATATATATATATATATATATATTTTAATATTGGAGAATAATTTTGCTATGATGTGGAGAATATTTTCCTCACAGAAACAAATTTTCATCATATGCCTTTCACGCAACAACAAAAGTGTTTTTTCCCCTCTTTACACACCGTCATCGACACCCATTGTGTCTGGCAAAGGGAAGTAACAGGCCGTAAAAAAATAGTCTGCATTGATTGTTCTCCCTGTCTCTTTGAAATGCGAGGAAAACGATGCTATTGAAATATTTGTATGCCTTGCTTTGCTTACATTGATATTCATTTAATAAGTCTATGCTGTTAAATAAACCTGGGAGAATGTTTTTATAATTTGTTCTTTTGAGGACAGTTAATACTGGATATACATGCGCATACACTCACACACACACATACACACACACACATATATATATATATATATATATATATGTATATAAATAATGATATTAACAATAATAATAATAATAATGATAATAACCTAAATAACAAAAAAAAAATAAAACAGTCTGCGTCAATTCATCTTCGTGTCTATTTATGACGTTGTTGAGTCCACATAGCGACGCTTCCGTAAGTACCCGCCACACGAGCTAATCGCTGATGTCAAAAACCCGTCGGCAGTCGAAATTGTAACAATTGTATACAGAAACTAAAAATTTTAATTGATTTTTTTTTTCATTTCGATGATTCTGCTTGTTTATTTGTTTGTTTATTTGTTTCATTTCACACAATAATTTGACCAAAAAAATAAACAAAGAAAAAACAAAAACAAACAAAGAAACTAACAAAAACAAGAGAAAAGAAAAAAAGCTTGCTGAATATTTGTCTACGCTCTTCTCTTTCAAGTGCAGGATAATTTTTTGGGTATAAACACACAGGAAGGGTGATCCTTACAGCCTCTCCCCCCCCTCCCCCCCTCTCCAAAAAAAAAAGTGTCCGTTACATTCGCGAAAACTGCAACTGAACCAATTAATCGTCATGAATTACACATAGATTTAGTTTTTCCGAAAATGTGGGTGTAAAGTAAAACAACTGACAAAGTATTGATGTGTTTACGTCCAACATTTCAGATCAGTCAATCACCAGTTTTTTTCTCTTGGGCTTGGCAGAACGTGTGACACACTCTTTTTACATTATCTTACTCGATACTAAACTGTATAATTATGTACCAAATGTCATGATATTTGCTGAGAA
The DNA here is from genome assembly GCA_039654565.1 of Peronia peronii. Taxonomy (NCBI): domain Eukaryota; kingdom Metazoa; phylum Mollusca; class Gastropoda; order Systellommatophora; family Onchidiidae; genus Peronia; species Peronia peronii. Next base: position 9,479 of record JBCEWB010090029.1, read on the forward strand.
AAAAAAGCCTGGCTTTAAAGTTTCACAATCAATTATTTTATATGAGAAGAAATTTAAGATGCCGACATTGCGGCCGCAATCATTTTAAAAATCGGTTATTTCTACAGTTGATTTCCCCTATTTTGATTATTAACTTGTAATGTTAAGGTCAAACCTACCTGTGGCTTACATATCATTCTAACAATTTCAGTGCTTTCTGTTAATGAAGTACTAAAATTATAAATTTTACACATCAAAAATGGACAAAATAAAGAATCACAGATACAAATCAACTGCACACACACACACATACACACCTACACAAAGGAGAGTATGCCTGTATACGCCTTGATACAATCATAATGATGTCAATATAATGCAACATACATAAACCGCACACATACACACACACATACAAACATTCATATGACACCGTTATCATAATTTGCTAGATTATTTTTATTACTGAAAAAAACATTTTGTCCAAGATAAAGTAGCGAGCTAGCAGAAGATAGCGTCCCAAACTCTTGCTCCCTTTCCACGTGACAGTCTCGTTATGGACTCCTGCCAGCCTCGCTCTTGGTGGGATCCTAGGAGGATTGCATTAGGTGCAGTTGACGAACGAGGGCTCACAGCAGTCAGGGTACGGAGCCGATATGTCTGAGGTCCCACATCACAGTTTGGCGGATAGCCAGCCACTGCACAGCTGAAGCGTAGAGATATATTAGCAAAGTGAAAGATCAAATTAAATCAATATTCATAACTTAATATTTATTTATTTATTTATTGGAAATTGAGAGTTTTTAGTCTGTGTTTTCGAACGTAGTCATTTTACAAGACTTCATCATTTTATGAAAAATGTCTTAAAATTAAGACGATTGTCCACCGGCAACTAATCAAATACACCAAAAAAGTTGAAAAACAATATGAAAAATGTAGAATTGAGCTAATAAAATGAATTTATAAGGCTAGCCAAATTTTCGAGCCCGCTTGGCTCTTCGTCGGGGCAATAAAATTGTTGTTCTTTGGACAGTGAATCAGTGAACATCTGACATATGAGGACAAAACAGGAAGCCAAATTTAATACCCATAGATATATAAAGAAAAGATAATGAAAGGAAAGAAAGAAAAAAAACTAAAGAAAAAGAAAGACAAAAAAAAAAGAAAAGAATCAGAGGAGAAAAAAAAAAAGTACGTTCAGACGTTTAGTCTATTATTTAAAGGTTAATTCACGACTGGATTTGTTGTTGTTGTTATTGTTGTTGCTGTTGTTGTTGTTGTTGTTGTTGTTGTTGTTGTTGTTGTTGTTGTTGTTGTTGTTGTTGTTTTCCTCATTGTCGATGTTCCTGGGAAGGGAAGAAGGAGGAGACAAACCTGTGGCCATCTGATGCAGGCAGATAAACAGTAAATAGGAAGTAAACACTAAAATTCGACTGCGCATTATTATTTTGTTTTCATCTAGAACTTAGTCTGTAAATTAAACTGGAGTCAGTTCACAAAGACTTCTTTCTTGCTATTGTCCATGTTTAATGTTTGAAGCACATAACATTTTATAATTTGTTTCATTGGAACAAGAAACTCTGCGCTCTTTATATGGTCCTTCAAAAGAAAGATAGTTGCAAAGAAAGAGTAAGAGAAAGAGAGAGAGAGACAGAAAGAAAGAAAGAAAGAAAGAAAGAAAGAGTAGGAGATAGGAACACGTATAGAAAGCGAACAAATGTTCATGTGTTTGTTTACATTCATAAAAAATGATTAAATATGGATCTTAAAGAAGCAGAAAATAAGGAATGTGTTGAATCTGTGTGACCAAAACTCCCTGCATCAGAAACCAGTTCCATTTTTGTATGTGGGCTTCAGTGTTTATGGGAACGGTTAGATCTATGTGCAGGAGGAGTGAAATGAGTTTGAAAGTGTTCTCTATCATTATTAACGTCATTAGTTTATAGAAATGTTTTAAAATTCACAAGTCACAAACTTAAGACATTAAAAGAAACATTCAACATTCTCGCTGTAAACTAGGTATGTTAAAAACTGAAGAAAGTGATGCTACGGGCCAACTTTTCTAACCCTTTTAGTTCTTTATTGGGTCGTCATCATCGTACTCACCATCATTTTTCTATTGGATTTTCATACAATTTAACCCTTGAATTGTCAAACGATAACTAACTAAAGAATCTGGAAACGATATTTTAAAAAAATGAACTTGATTGAGGAACCGACTATCATCTACCATCACACTGACTGTCAACTAAAACAAAATTAAAACCAAACAACAAACAAAAAAACAAACAAAACAACAACAACAAAAACAACAACAACAACAGCAAAAAACGAATATGAAATGAATAGATGACAAATGAACTTCTAAATATTCCGACCTGCTTGTTTCTTTCTCAAGACGGAAAAACAAATGGATATGTAGTACAGTTGTTCGTTTTCCTTTACACCCTCCGACAGTTATGAGCAGAGTTGGTAGAGAAGGCAGAAATGGATCAGTGAATCATATAATTAGTGATACATGCAAACATGGTGGTTTGTGAGCCACGGAATGATGACTCATTCATTCTGTGAATGAATTGGTACATAAGTGCTTTAATAAGTGCATCAAAGGGACGGGGTGAGGAGGGAGTGAGGTAGGGGAGGGGGGTGAGGGTGAGGTGGTATAGATTGGGGGAGGTTCAGGTTATCTGTGCCCAGATGATGATGATGATGACCATCATTACGATCAAGGTCGTCACAATCAAAGGTTTTACATAACTACCGTACTTTGATTATCAAGCTAAATTTTCGTTAGCAAATCTCAGATTCGACAGTACTCGCACATTGATTGATGTGCATTGGTAGAACTTAGAAAGGATTTGCGAAAGATGTTTTCCAAGTTAACAAGTTAGAGAACACATCGTTCTCTGCCGAAGGCCTATAGTTGTTTTGAAAGTGTTACCAGTCTGGTTTTTCAGGAAGGCTTCACTGTTTACTACACTGTAAAGAGCCTAGGTCATGAAATGTTAAGGGGCGGGGGGGGGGGGGGGGGAGGGAGTCCTGAAGG
>JBCEWB010090040.1:0-28648 GCA_039654565.1 Peronia peronii
GATAGGTATCCTTCAGTTTCATATTGAAAATTGTGAGCTTTAAGTTGACGATAAAGGTATTTTAGATCTAGGCTGGCAATCAATGATGAATTCATCCGAACTAAACATGTTAAAACATGGGAGAACAGGTTTCTCGCTGCAGTGCAAAAGGACACTGATTTGTGAAGTTGATGAAGGTTTACTGAAAAAGTCAGATATCTGCAGAGAATATGCCATTCCAAACTCCACTTTGTCTTGAAGAATTTAAAAAAAAAAAAAATCACCAAAGACATAACAGCTACATAACCACACATTTTATATGCATATATACCTACAACAACAAGAACAACAAAAATGAAAATGAAGTGGCCTTAAGACATAAGGTCGCGGTGCGGATACTCTTCGATCAGGGGAGGTAATTCAATAATTTAACTTGCATCCCTGATTCAATTTAGCCTCTTCGGATACAACAAACTAGTGATAGAGCGAAAATGATTTCCATTCCCTGCAAATTTCGTTCTAACCGTGTTTGAGGGTATAACTGTTATCTTCTGCTCTCTGTGACGTGAGAATGTCTCAATCAATTTCAAAACTGTCAATTATCTTCATGACTGATACATCATCACAGTTTCAATGACACAAGAGCGCATTTATTTCTTAAGTTCACACAAGAGCTTGTCCTCTTTGTTTACCAAAATATAACTTTCTCTCAAAGGTGAAAATATGCTTAACTTACTTAATAACCTTAAGAAGCAATTAAACCACTATTTCATCAAATTCCTATCAGCTGTAAATCTCAAACCTATACAATCATATTCATCAGTCGAAATACATGTGCCATTATCAACAGCTATAACATTAACTGAATTTGGGCATACTTAAACCTGAGATACAAATCTGCTGAAATGAATCAGACAAGAGATGGAATTATTACAAAATAAACAACTAACAACTTACTTTTCCAATCATATCAGCAATGCGCAGAACTGGCTTTCCCTTCTGATGTTTGTCAGTGGGTGGACTCTGGCCATCCCAGCCAGCAAAGTTGCTGATACTCCTCAGGTAGAGCAAAGTCTTCAGGCCTGTCACATAGTCTTCTATCAAAGTAAAATCCTGGTTCTGTATAGCACTGCAAACCTTTAACAAAGGGTACAATGAGTTCAGGATTCCTGCTCCAGAGAATTCATGATAAAAAGTCATTACATATAATAATACCACACAATATTTATGTGGCACTATTTTCACTAAAGTAAATTTGGATTCAATTATTATATTGTAACTCACAGTCACACTGTATAGAATATACAGACAATTCTAAGTACTAAAATGCCTAATTTATTTTGTTACGCCCTGTTTGAGTGATGTATGACAGAAATAAAGCCTTTGAACTTACAAAGTGATGGGTGATGTGAGAACTTCATTAAAGAACTTCTGAGACCAGTCTCAATAAATTTTATCTCAGTCCTCATACTATGTTGCCATAAAAAACAACTTTTGCTATCTATTATGTCCATAATTTATTGAGAAAATGAGCCTGCACAATGTAATTTGAGATACCGAGGTATAATAACATACTTATATTTATACCTGCAAAACAGAAGCACCGGCTTGGATATACTGCAGTCCCACATCAGCAGAGTCTATACCTCCAGTTGCCAAAATGGGATAGCCTGGTAGAGCCTTGGCAATGGCAGACACTGCTCGCAGTGCAATAGGACGGATGGCATTTCCTGACACACCACCATAAGTGGTTCTTTGTTGTTTGCCGACAGAAGGCCAAGCAGAGCCATCATTTCTCAAGCCCATCAGACCTGACACTGTGTTGGTTGCTGTCACACCATCTGCTTTGCCTGCAGATCCAGGTCCGGGAGAAACAGCCTTTATTCAACTATTCTTTACATGGATACAAAGTAGTTAATATAACTCAGGCCTTTTTCCAAAATATCATAGGCACACAATATCTAATTCCAGATCAGTAAGACTTGTAAAGGTCTGTTGCTGCTTTGTAAGAAACATCACTTAAGACATCCCATATCATTTTTTTTTTGGCATGTTCTGAATGAAGCAGAGAGATTTATAATGTTAATGTCTCATACAGCATGGGCAGATTTTCAAAAAAAAATTATTACTCACATCTATCAAACTAAAGAATCCTTTGCCATCCTGTAGAGCCCTTCAACACTTACAATGTCTACTTGTCATTATACATTCACAAAATCGTGTCTTGCCTAATCCTTATTGGTATTGATCATACAGACAACCTTTGACTTGAATTGCACCTCTAAACAAAGAAAAAGAACAGAAACTGGATAAAATCATTCATCTATAATTTTACTTTCCTTGTTGTTTTCATTTTTCCCATGACAGAACAAAAAAAAAGAAGTTTTGAGCAAAAAAATGCCCAAATGCTTATTATTTTTAGTGTCTAAGATAATATGTTTGAAGCTGTTTCCCTTACCATCTTTTGCTGCCTTGGCAATAGTCACAATGCTGGTAACATTGGGTGTCAACTTGGCAAAGAATGGAATCTTGACAGCATTTCTAACCCACAAGCAGATATTTCTTACCAGTTCTGGATCCTAAAATTTAATGGACAAGTTCAGAATAATTGTATATTTCACTCAGAAAGCCTATCAGTCACACACATATGACCAACTGAGATTCCATCAATATAAAACAAGTCCCTTATTATTCAACACAAGCTACTCTCTATACTAGCAACATTGAGTAACTGACTAATACATCAGTAAGCCTACCAGGCATAAAATGCATCACATAAAATGGGGACAAAGATGGATTTTATTGAGGAGGAAATTAATAATGGATTACACACACAAAAAACAACAGACAAAGCATTGAAATAAGAATTATTTTTCTTAAGCATTATAATAAAACTAGGAATTATCCATAACGTGTGCCAATCTATGAGATTTTAACTTTACACTGATGTGTTATCAAGAACATTTTAAACTGCAAAGTTATGAGATATACAAAGCCATGTTCAATACGAATAAACAATAGCCTTAAACTAGCAAGACAATAATATCATGAATCACAGCATCACTGCACAAATATCAATGAGTGGTCAGGCCACAGCACTTACCTGTCCACAGGCAAGTCCCATGCCTCGCTCACCCATTCCATGCGGACAGGAGAGATTTAGTTCTAAAGCATCAGCACCAGCATCCTGAGAGAGTGAACATGATAGGAACAAATTACAGACAACATGATATGAATGAGCTTAAGAAGGAGAAGGCAGACTGAAGTGAATATAGTAATAATGTTTCATTCTTCACAATACCCTCTTCTATCTTAAAAAAATAAGTCTTTTCTTTTGCTTTGTTCTTATTTTCTTTTCCAGATCATATCATTTGGCTCAGATGACCTCTAGGGAACATATAAGCAAGAGAACCCAGATAAAAAAAAAATAACAATTATAAAATGGAATTTAGAATGGAGGTGGGATGTTCCCTAGAGGTGTGATTGGTGCCATAGACCACGTAACAACTTCAGTTTCCATTTTTGGCCTGCAATTGTAAATAAGTTCTGTGAACTGACTAAATTGCCGTGCCCTGTGGGCGTGTGGCCTGCAATTTTTTAGTAAGTTCTGTAGCTGATTAAATTGCCATGCCCTGTGGATGTATGGCCTGCATTTTGCGTATTAGCTCAGCTGAGCTGGGGAAAATGCTATGCCGTGTTGGCATTTAGCTGACCGTGAGGTGTTGTGACCGGGTCAGGTGATAACCCTGTCCCTGGAGACAGTGCAGAGACCGGTGGTGACCCCATGGGTACCTGATATTGGTAGACTCAGATTTCTTTGTCCTCGACAAAGATGGGGAAGAAAACGGGGTTCGGTTGCCATGATGGTTTATTTTTTAACCCAATTTTGAAATTGATTTTTCAACACCTTTGCCTTTACCGTTATCACTGCCATCCCCACTTTCAGCAGGCTTTTTGTATTGTCTGTGAGGGCTCATTCCCAGTTGGGACTGAGGGGGTCACACTCTCTGGTGTCGACATTGAGGTAATTACTGGCAAGTGGTCAGTGATGGAAACCTGAATGTTAGTGACTAAGAAGGAGGAATCACAGTTGGACATAGTGTGCCTTAAACATAACTTCTGTGAGATTAAGAAGAAGCCCAAACCATGACCACCATTATATAGTTTGGTATATAACACTTTACTGTCCAGGAAACGGAAAGAAATACACAATAAAATACGCAAGTTTGTCCGAGCGAAAACACCACCTCAAACCAAGCACGCAAACTGATTTGGTCACATGACATCTCATTTGTTGCCCATTGGCGAATGGACTGAGACAGAGTGATATATTCTCTTTCATCTCTTAGCATTTTTTTTCAGCCGAATTCTAGTTTATTTTTTGAAGGATTTACATTGAAAATATTCACAATCCTCATGAGTTATGGATTATAAGCTCCATTGTGAGAACTGCCTCAAAAATTAAGGAGCACATACTAATTTTGATTTGGATGTCTCAAAGCACTTAACAGATTATGATTATCTTACCCTTTTTAATTATTTTGCCAATAAAAGTGTGAAAAAAAAAATTACCTCTGCCATCTGTGCCAGCTTGGTCCAGTCAGCTTCATCATAAGCACACATTATACTGGCTATCAGAATCTGCATATCAGATGGTAAAGAATAAAAATATTCGATGCACTAGGTAATATCTGATAAACTGTAATCTGCATAACTTTCTTCTTTTTTAAAAATAATTTTTACACTACTGATCAAACAAGACACAACTGCATGAATTACACAAACTTCTCAAACCTTGATATTTCTCCTTATCCATGAGAAACAATGTCAAGGATATATGCTCCAGTTAGGCTATTTTCCCTGATTCAATGTCTGTAATTATGCTCCGTGTTGTGAGGGATGATCAGAATATTCAAGGGTTGTGGGGCAAAAATTAATGAAAAAAACTTCCATGAAAAGCTAGGCATTTAGAACTAAGCATCTTATGTTGTGAAATGGCTGAAGGGATAGTGCTGATGTTTTTGTAATTACATAGTTGGCTGTAATATAATTTTTCTAGAAATAAAACAAATACACTCCTTTAGAACTTTTCTTTTGCTGTCTACCTATCCTTATCTCAATCTTTTCAACACTATCTGGATCCATATCTAAAACACCTTAATCCCACTTCATTATCAGAAACATTGCAGAAATCTTTATTTTAAAATGATCCCCTCAACATGTTTCTGTCACTTTTATCTTAACAAAGAGTTACAGCTGAAAAATAAGAAACACAAAAACAAGAGCAAAACAAAACCAACAAAAAATACTATTAACTGTTGGCTAGTTTCAATTTTTTTTTTCAAAAACAGATTATTCTGAAAATACTTAATCATCATTTGCAAATATTGTGGGGAGTAACCATTATGCTGATTGCTTCTAACATCCCGGAGATTAATACTTCAGTTGTGGTTTTGGAGTAAGGAACTACTGATGTCACACAACAGTAGTAAAACAGTGAAAAAAGCTCAGATGAATCTTGAGATCTAATTTCATGTCAACTATTGAATCCATACTGATTAAACTGGACTCACATAATCCCCTTTATTTCTTTAGCCTGGTGCCAAAATTGGTAATTTCAACAATCTTTCATAGTTAAAACAGGATTCATTTGTCAAGAAATGACTGACAAAACTAGAAATTATATTCATTGAAATGATCTATGTGGGGCATTATATTCACTCAAATGACTTACATTGTCAGGGAAATCTCTCTTCAGCTCAAAGATACTCCGACACCAGTATGCTGCTGATTTTTCACTGATCAGCTCTATATTGAGGAAAGAGCCTAGACCAGGGCCATACAGATGACCACTGGTTGTTCCTCTTACAATGCGTGGTGATACATTTGTAACACAATCCTGGGGATAAACAGCTTTCATGAATGAGTCATATAAAATGTGCTTTCTCTCTGCATGCCACTGCATCTAAGCCAAAGTTCTAGTTGATATTGTCAACAGTGGCATTCTGTCAATGCAAAATTTGATCTGTTTTTATTAAGACTGTTTTGTACATAGAGTTTTTAAAAATATTTTTTGTTTGTTAGTACTACAGTGGAAATGCATGTGAAATGTTTTTGAAAAGTGCACAAGCCACATTCAGCAGCTGAGGAATAAAGACATATGAGAAGTGACACGATGAAATCAGGCACATGTCAAATTTTGAGCATATGGAGTTATTGGTATCATTGTGCAAGTTCTTCATTTTGTTCTATGGGTATTAAAAAATTTTTGTTCTGTCTTGAGTTGAAGTCAAGATATTGGCATTTAAAGATGATGGGGGTGACCTGCCTTTGCAGCTCAATTTACTGAGAAAATGGCTTATTACTTTTGTTAATCCTTATTAATCCTTATTAGGCTATGCCACTAAATTACAATTTTTGGGCTTCTACTCAATCTATTTCAGCAAATATAATTCTGAAATGCATTTTTAGATTGATATAGAAGAATTCTGTGTAGAAAAAAAAATTGTCTTAAAAATTCACTCACTGTTGAAAAAAATTTGATTTCTCCGGTCCCCTCAGTTTGACGAGTGTCTGATTTTATCGTGTCGCGTCTCATATTACAGAAATTTTATGCTTACGAAAATAAATTCTTCCACCATAGGTGATGATCACAACAATCAATGGGTTTTAACTTTATGATTAATACAAATCTGAACTGGTGCTGCAATTACAGCAGAATCACTATTAATGTCCATGCTAAAATGTTCCATAGCTGAAAAATTTTTTACCTGCTGCTATTTATTATTTAAAATTTCATATTTGATTCTGTCATCTGTCTTACACTTTTTAAGCCAAATTCTTTTATATTATCTGTAAGTCCATTCTTTTCATCACACTGACCTTGTCTAATGAGAAAGTTTTGGTCAATGCAAATCCCCAACCAGCTTCAAAAGCTCGCCTGATCATCGGGCTGCTGGTGGTGGGTGGGGCTGATGCTAAGCCGAAGGGATTGGGGAAGCGAATACCACAGACTTCCACTGATACGTCCACTGAATCAATGGGAGTGAAGAAATTTGGTAGATCTGGTTCAGCAGGGACACTGAGATTGTACAGGCTCTGGTGAAAAGCAGGAAAATAGTAAGAAATATGTTCAAGCTGAAGTTTGAATGAGCAAAACAAGGGAGAGACGTGGCAATTACCAACTATAATTCAAAATTACAATTACTTATTGTACTGCTGCTTCTGTCTCTGTGTCTAAATGTGTGCTTTAAAAATTAACAGTCATTAAATTAATATTTTTCCAGTGATCAAATTTCTTAATTTCTCTAGTGACTGATACAGGAAGTAAAGATTTATTTAACAATGCTAAATGCAGGATCAAGGAAACTTGTTTAGACAGTAACTTTTTGTTAATTCTTCTTGAGTTAATACAGACTCTACTTATTCGTGATTACACAATTATGTGAACAAAATGCATCTGCATCACAGATACATAAAATCATCAGCTATTGATCATATTCTTACTGATACAATATAAATTTATATGGTTGGTTTAAAAATAAAAAAATATTCAAAAAATCTTAAAACAACAAAAATGAGATTGCTGTCTTTTTCTGGGGTCATAAATCACATTCTGAAATCTACAGATGAAACACTCATGTCACACAGAAACCCATATAATCACTGTCATTTAGAAGAATGTAATGGCTCGGAATTCAAACCTAGAGCTGGCCTTTTTGGTCCATCAAGAGAAAAATAGACAGTTCCATTATGTTAGGTCCACAGAGGACAGTATTCTTCTATTGTTATCATGTCAATCAAATTGATGGTTTCTCAGCTAACCACAATAATCAGCCACACACAATGCTGCTCCATCCACCATTCAATCCTAGAAGGATCACTAAGAGTGTATAAAATTAGATCTAATCCCTAACCTAACAACTATTTCTTCTTTCTGACCCTAACCTAAAAAGCTTTGGAGTGAGATAAAGTGGAATTTAACCTGCAAATTGCTAATTCAAAGTGATATTTTCACATCTGGTTACGCCACGAAAGAAATATTGCCTATGTTGGTTTGTTCACAAGTTCCAGATATGCATCTAGATCTTGGTGAATGAAGAGAACCTAGACATGTGAAGAGTATGAATGCAAACCATGGGATGGTGAGAGCAATGATTTCTTGATTATTTGACTGAACCAACAAACCCTTACTAAATAAGACACTCTCAATAAGACATTGATTGTAAGAGTCACTATCTCTCGAATATCTCAAATGCTCTTCCGGTAATACAATTCTTAGTATAATGGGAAAACTGCTCATAAATGTCAATCGAATTCTCGTAGCAATGGAAGAAAGAGAAACAGCAAACATGCATGTACTCATGTAACACACTGACTACATACCACCACTATTCAGTCTAAGGAACAATTATAGTGGTAGTACATTCATACATTTTAAAAACTGTGTTGCTGAATTTGAAAATATGCAGCTTCCATTTGAGGTCAGCAAAAAGTCAAGTGCCAAAATAGTTTGATTCAAGCATATAAATCATTTGACCTAGTGGATTGAGTCAGATGTCTTTTTTTGTTCATGTATAGATTTACTGGGGACAATTTAAAAAGATATGAGCATATTTCAATTGGTGAAAAGAATACTTTAACCCTGTCTCTTCTGTGCCCAGTCCAACTTTCAAAATTGACTCCTGTGACTTCTTGACTAAAATTTTCTTAATGTAACTCCAGTTTGACACACAGTAGAGTTTAAATAGATCCCTAAAACATTTTTCAATCCTTTCCCCATGAGTTTCAAAATGTGGCCTGCATGTACATACAGTGGAACACACTTAAACCAAAAACGGTTAAATCGAAAACACGAATGAACCGAAAGAAAAATTAATCCCCGTATTTTTTCTCTTTTACTCTTTATTAATGGACTAGCGATAAATCAAAGTCAACATTTGTGGGAACATGGCTCAACTGAAAACAATGACCTTGATTTTAATGGAAGCCAACGACCTATTTTTAATCAAGCACACTTAGTACTGACATGCCGTTCTCTCATGTCAGGCCTGAGGCCACCAGCACGTGTCAAATACGAAGAGGGGTAGTGGACGGGGGAATTGCATCAGTGAAGCAAGAGCACATTTTATCAGTGAAATTTGACCTTACAGAGTTTGTTCTCCTCTTCTGACAACTTCCACCATACCAGTTTTGATAAACCAAAATGTTTAAACCAAGATAATATGTCCGATCCCTAAAATTTTGATTAAAGCGTATTCCACTGTATACACTTTGAGGATATATATAGGAAGGACATTGAAAACAGGAATGAAACAAAACAGCTATCAGTGACATAAGTGTTTTTTGCAAAAAGCACTGACAAGTATTGGTTGAAAGAAGAAAGAGTTCTAAGCTGCAGCTCTGCATATGATTAACATTTGGGTATATAAGTATCTTTGAATTTGTCCTTACAATACTGAGAAAGACAGGACAGCAGGGAGAAAAAAATCAGTCAAGAAATCGCTCTAGGCAATGTCTAACCAGATCGCATTTGTGCATAGAGCATTGAGAAATGCAGTCTAGCAAGGGCACAGTGAAAAAAGCTTCTTTTGTTCAATGTCTAACCTGTAGATATTTGTGCATACTCCAAGCTGCCATTTTGCCATCATTCACTGACTCCACTGTTGTCTGAGCCACTCCAGCAATGTCCCCTCCACAGAAAACATCTGTTTCACTTGTTGTCATAGTGTTGGAATCAACCTCTGGAAGGCCCCATTTGTTGATTTTGATTGGAGCTAGTGCTGCTTTCACTTTTATGTAGAAAACCAAGTAAGGCTTTAAGTACATACAATTGACAATATATACAACAAAATAAAGTAATTAAGGGGCAAGGGAGATAGTTATTTCACCAGTATAACCAGACATTTTTTGTTCAGCCCCTTTGTCGTGTATCAGAGGTGTAATACAAGCACTGCAAAGAATAACCAGACATTTTTTGTTCAGCCCCTTTGTCGTGTATCAGAGGTGTAATACAAGCACTGCAAAGAATGGAAAAAACACTATATTTCAGACATGTAATGGAAACAAACATTTATAAAAAAAAAGAAACTATCATAATGTAAAAAAAACAACATTTTTATCACTTGATAAATTTTTCAGAGTTTTTTTTTGCTCTTATGTTTCAATTGACAAGAAAAAAAAGTGATTCATATTCTTCTTTACAGTGATTGATCTAATTTTGAATGACACCGTTCGTCATTGCCATTATCATAATCAAAAAGGAATTCATGAGAATGAGAATAAAACCCTGACAAATCTTTGGTCACCTACATTCTCATGACTGCTAATGATTTCAAAATAGTTTACATCTACAAGATTTGTAATTTCAAATGTACTTCCAACTTAAGCTTTTAATCACTTGTTCAACCCATAATTAAAAAATTGTACTCAGTATTAATCATGAAATTTGAACTCATTATGCCTCTTATCAGCTGATATAATCTTCCACCTACATGAGTTTATCTGATGAGAATGCAATAGCAAGATAATGGTGAAATATAATGTCAGTTGGTCATTTCCATCACTTTATGTGACAATGATGTGTTATTAATGTTGCAACTTACTATTTAGCATAAGCTAAACATAATGATATTACTTACTAATTCATAGCTGACTCTAAAATGACAAAGGTTTCACTACCGTACCTTGTAATAACTGGCTGTTTTGACATGACACGACAATGAATTTAACAAACAGTGTCATATACATGCCCATACCAGGCAATGAACAACTGATGCTGGCTCTGGATAGTCATGGTTTTTAATCCTATTTTGAGGAAAACAAATCAATCTGTTCTGTCAATTTATGTCAAAAATCTGTAGTTTTTGCCTGTTACTTTTTAAAAAAAAATCTTGTCAGATGCAAAGGGAATGGAATATTTTGCAAATTTTTAAACTGAATAGTTTGAAAACCAAATAAATAGAAAAGTATTCTGCAATAAAAACAATAACAAAATTCCTTGCTCACATCCTTCATCAGTGATGCCTGATCCAAAAGCTGAAATGACAAAATCTGCCTTCAGCTTGACCTCTTGTTCAGGATCCTCTACCCACCGCCCATTCTCATCCTGCTCAGTCCTCAGAAACTCCATGTTGACAATCTTGCCATTCCTGACCTTCACCTCCTTCGGGGACAGGAAGGGCAAGAACTCACATTTCTCCTCTTTAGCTAGGTTCATCTGATGAACATAAAACGGGAAATAAAAGCACTTAAAAACTGACACTGAAATATGCTGTATTTCTATAGAGGGATTTATGTTTTATTATTACAGATCATAATGACTTGTATGTTATCAGTAATTCCCCTCCTCCTCCTATCTGCACAAATTTACTGCATTTCTTTAGAACAGCAAATGCATTAAAGTATACTACTTCACTGTAAATGGAACTATGGAACTAATAAGAAAGCAGTAGAAAAGCATGAATTTAAAACTATAACAAAAACAACAGACAGAAAGTAAATGCAAAGAAGGGCAACCAATAGTTAAAGCATTTGAAAAGACAGATAAAAAATATTTTGTAACAAATCATTCCAGATTACGTGGGTGGTTTTTGAGCCACAGTCATTCAAAAATAAAACACACTCAAATTACATATTCAAAATCTTACTGCAAGTTTTGTGTATTTTCAGCTTTATTATGTCATATTTCTTCTCTTGATGTAAAGAATAAAATAAATCTTCCTCTCAAACCAAAAAAAAAAAATAAACAAAATTAAATGAAATCCACTTTACTAGAGGCTATCCGTCATATTTTTGTGATCTGTCCTTGGCTCTGGTAACTAATCTGTTATCAGTTCACAGAAACATTTAAGCCCAATTTTGTGCTATTGTTGTTAATCTGTTTTTCCTTGCAGTCTGTGCACTGCTGGATTTTTAACAAAATTAATTAAGACTAATCGGGAATTAAATTTGTGAACAGAACATTGTCTTTATTTTGGTAAAATATGGGAGACATTATGATACGTTATATAAAGCCGAAGGCATTTAAAATGTTATAGCTCGTATTTTTAACTATATTCAGTATGTTGTCATTTGTCCTTTTTTTTTCCCACTTTCTAAAAAAAATGCTATGAAATTATCAAAAACAAAGGACAAAGGTGAAAAATGTCAAGGACAAATTTACTCACCTCCTCAGGAACAGCTCTAATATTTGTAAAACCTTTTCTGAAGACAACAAAGACTTTGTTTGCTCCACACCTCAATGCTGATGTTGCACAGTCAAACGCTGTGTCTCCAGCACCCAAAACAATCACATTGCCATGGAGACTGGGCAGCTGGGATTTACAGCTGCACATGCCTATTAGGAGTAGATGTGGAAATAAATGATAACAGATGGCATCTAATTCTGGCCAGTACAGGCTTTAAGTGGTTTGCAACCTATTGTTAACCTGATGGAGCTGATAGACATAGTCAATAATTTCACTGCTAATTAGGGAGCATTGAAAGCTGCCTGCCTTTTGAATGCTCAAATCATTATTAATTTACCACTGACATTCTCTGTAAACTGTCTTTCCCAAGGACAAAATGTCAGGTTCCTTTAAGACCTGAACCAAAC
Source organism: Peronia peronii (assembly GCA_039654565.1). Taxonomy (NCBI): domain Eukaryota; kingdom Metazoa; phylum Mollusca; class Gastropoda; order Systellommatophora; family Onchidiidae; genus Peronia; species Peronia peronii. The sequence goes on from JBCEWB010090040.1 coordinate 12,575, forward strand.
TTTCTGATTCGAAGTTCAACTGCTTAACCACTGGGTCACTGACATCAAATGCCATCATATTGTTTCCATGCCCAAGTGGTACTTACTTTAAATATTAAATGAACTTGTTGTGTTAATTAACTAGAACTCTGTCAACTCAATTGACCAATGGAGGAAATAATTCATTATTATGTTACTACAACAGTCTTAACCCTCTGAGGTCAACCACAGTTTTTGAAACAAACTGAAACAGTGGAGACCTAACTCCATATGTAATGGGTTGTAAGTTGTTGGACTCAAACAGAGAAATTTGGGGTATAATATAATATCTCTGGCCATAGTCAAGCTAGATCCAGCTCAAAGCTTTTTTTCAATGCATTAAGTGCAGGGATTAAAGTTTTATATGATAGTAATAATTCAATTTGGTAGAAAATCTACATACGACTTGTAGTCACTGGCTTCAAGACATACTGAATTTCAACAACCTGCACTGAAATCAGGTGATAGGCCTAATTGCCTGTTGCTATTTCCTCACTGAGGATATATTTAGCCTTTATGGCTTATTAAACTAATCGTTATATATATCATATACATATACACTGGTCTGCAGAGAGTTAAATAAGGTTGCACTAAATGGCAATAAAGTACTCCTGGAGAAACAAACATAAAAGGAATGGATATATAATAAGGGCATTTGTTTCTCCAACCATGAATTCAAATAAAGGTTTTGACAACTTTGTCTACTTTTTCAACTCTTGTCTTTATCCATTAACTACTGAGAAACAAATAAAGCTAATATTGTTTTCTTGCTGTAATGAAAATTTCCCTAAAATTATTAAATTGTTACATTGATCTCCTTAATTAAGTTTTGTGCTTCCTAAAATGAGTAGTAAATTGGTATTTCTACTAATGCAGTTTCCATTTTAAGCACCACTTTTGAAATCTCACCAAAATAAAAAACTGTGGGGTCAATACTGAGCTGACCCGGAATTCCCATTAAGTCACTGCCTAACCTCTGATGGTTCCATTATTTGAATATACTAGTGAGATTGCAGGTGACCCCAAGAACAATACTTAAGACCCAGATTTCTTTGTTCCCAACAAAGATGGAAAAGGAAAGCAATTTAGCTAATATGATTGTTCTGATTAGAACCTGATTTTAAATGTACATGATCTTCTTTCAACTTTGCCTTTACCTCTGTCAGAATCATCCCAGCTTTTGCAGGAATATCTACTGCAGGAACATCTATGGCGTGAGGGCTCATTTCCAGTGTCTACTTCTATCACTACAATATACTACTGAAAGTTCTTTGCCTATAAATGAAATCCAGTCATGTTTTTGACATCTGACTCTACTGTAATTCTAAATCCAGCGAAACAATGAACTAATCAGACATGTGCTACATAAAGTCAAATGTTATCTACGGACTGCATTTCCTTTTTCTTAACCGTCACTTGCCATTCTGATTTTCATCATGGACTAAACCAGAGGAATTATAATATAATGTCTCCTCTACACACTGGTTCATGCTAAAATAGAACCCACAGAAAAAAATAAATGTACTGTTACAGAAGGAACAATAAACACTCCCTGCTGATCAAAGAAAAAAAAAATACATACTCAAATTTTCAAAACAGAGACGTTCTCAAAAATCAGCATCAAAAATGAAAATCATGGGGAAAGTTGGCTTGCCTCACCTGCCTTGCTGGCCTCAGCGACTCTGGGGAGGAAATCTTTTGAGGTGAAAAATCCCTGATCTTGTGTAAGCTCCCTGAAGATATCAATTTTTTTGGGATCTGGGAGTCCTGGTTAACACAAAAAAAAAATAACTGGAATGTACATGTGGAGGTAAAAAGTAAAATACATGGCAGATAGATACATTCAAGTCTAGTTAACGCCTGGCTGGCCATCTCAAGCATTGAACAACTCCTATGAGTATGCTAAATAATTTACTGTTTCTAGTGAGTATAAAGTGTTTTTTTCAGCCCTGATTTCAATTTATGCCAGAAAAAAACATCATGATGCAGAGCAGCTGAATCATCATAAGTAGTCAGTTTGACATAAAATGTAGCTAGCTGATATAAAAACATGTCCATATCACATTGCATACCAATGACTGAACAAATAAACCTGCTCCCTTCATTTCTCATTAACTGTCTTCAGTCCGTCTTTCTTTTGACTAACTGATGGGTTATATTAAAAAAAATTGTAGGTAGAACTAACAGTCATCAATGTATTCCATCCATATTTCATTTCTCACCAACAGCAGATGTGCTTGTCCATATAAAACACTGCATTTCTGCAAACCTTAATTTCTGGATTTTGCTAAAACATTCACAAAGTTCTCTTTTTTTTCCATTCCATTCCTACTTCAGTACCTCTGAGAGAAAAATCACCTGCACAGAAAAATGTACATTACTGATAATGATGAGTATGGCCTTCCTCACTGAGACCAATATTTCAGTATGACATTTATCATTCTGCTATATAGCTTTCTTCTCCTTAGAACAGCCTTAGAACTGGGTCTAATGATTTTACTAAATCATAATCAAGAAGGTAGATGTTCTCAGCAAGCTACTCCAAAGCTGCCACTCTTTACAAGTAGTGTGTTGTGCATCAAAATCATGTAGCTCTTACAACTGCCAACGGGACATTTTTCATTATTCTGCATTCCATGTGCTGAATTAACCCTTTACTTGACACAATTGCCACTAGTCACCTCTATCAGTAGACTGGTACAGTCACCGCAAGTCGCTGCAAATGCCCTCATCACACCCATATCCCCTTTCCACTGACAATCATGTTACTGCCGGAAATCTCGCACTGTGTGGTTTAAAACAAAAAACAGTTCGTCTTTCTGATGGTGTTTCATCTAATTTCCATTTCAGATATTTTTTTTTTTTTAACATGATCTAGTCGTCTGAATGCCATAAAAATTTGCATGCAGTTGCACACACCACTTTTCTGTTCTTGTATGAAATTTCAGAATTTTTGGTGCAATAGTTTTCTGTGTGTGATTTTTTTTCAAGAACTAATTATGTTTTCACACAGAGTTATGTCTCTGTAAAAGAAATTTCCAGAAGGGTCTGCCTGAGAGGCATGTGTCAGGTAAAGGGTTAAACTCTTGTGGATATTTCAATCTTGTATGAAATAGGAGTGCTCACCAATCCCAATGAAAATAGATCTGTAACCTTGCTGCCTCAAATTCTCAATGGTAATATCACTTGGACTCAAGGCTCTGTTAGTAACAACCTCAAAAAAAAAGAAAAAGAATAAATAACAACAACTCTACATTGCGAATGTCAACTAAGGTTGAAATACCTATTTGGACTTTATTACACATATTCCTGAGAGAGACAGCACAAAGAAATATATCAGTTCGGCCATGTAGCTGTCTTTCACTAAATTAAATTGAGATGAGTGGTGTCATGCAGAAAATGTATAGATATAGTGCAGTGATATTGATCTCTCACATTACACCAACTTCCTGAGATAAATTATATCAAATTTTGATTTTCAGAATTCAAAAGATAATATCTTGTCTTCTCAGACAACAAAGAAATATCCTGATTCCTATGTTCACATTCAGTATGACAGACATCCTGGAATGATTTTAACTTCACAGATAGCAGAAACAATGCTTCCACGAAGGAACTACAGATCATTTTATTTCACCCACTTTATCCTGAATGCCACAACTTTAAGCACACTATCTCATGGTCTTGCTCATGTAGAAGTGCTTTGAAATCTGCCTTGAAATAAAACATTTCCCATAAAAAGTTAGATGTGATAAGTTTTAAAGAAAAAGAAGAAAAACAAAAAGAACATTTGATCCTTGAGCAATAGGATAGTGAGATCTGAGGATTCACTTTGGTAATGCTTACCTGAACACCTAAATCTTTCATCAGATCCACTTCAAAGTCCACTACATTGTAGGGCAAACGATACTGTGGGATCTCTGAAGAACTGAAATAGTTAATATGTCATCACATATACACACAGATAAATCTGGTACTGACCTGAATTGTTAGGTGGCAAATACCAACTTTGATGACAGAAGCTACAAAGCTACAAAGCTACAAAGCTACTCAGAACATGGCACAAATGGCATCCAGATATCTAATCTTTTGATGATTTGTCTGTTGAAAAGTACTAGATTCATCAATTTTCCCAGGCAACAAGTAAACTTGTTCTTGTGCTGACTTTCTGCATGTAGGTTTATCATAAAAGTGAATGTGTATCTTGCTGAAGTGTAGTAAATTATAGTTTATTCCCAATGGTTAGATGAACAGGAGAAACTATGAAAACTAAACTGAGACACAAAATAGGTTGTACACTAATTAACACAAAACTGTTATCTTTCCATCATTAATATGACAAAAAGCATATAGTACACCACAAGTATAATCAGCAGTGGTATAGACCATGTGCGAGATTGGAAATATCCCAAGAGCTATGCCAGTAGATGATTGATATGAGGATACTTTTGAGTAAGTTAAGGCGGTGGGAGGTCCTGAAACTGGGTTTTTGCTCAAAATATTCAATTCTGGTTGTTTTTTTTTTTTAAAGTTCGGTCTGTGCTGAATATAAAAATGGTATTAAAAAGTTGATATGTCTATTTTAAGGTGTGAGGAGGGTGGTCAAGCAAAGGCTGACCGGCCCCTCTGCCATCCAGGCTCTTGTTCATTTGGAGCTCTATATTCAGTGATAAATCATCACAATTTCGCTGGTTATGGGCAATTGCATATAGAAGACTTGATTATGATCTCCTACACCAATATCGCGAGCCCCAGTGCCAGGGGTGGACACTGACTGACCATCTGAGGCCCTGACCATACCGAATATCAGTGAAAACGTTCATCTGGGCCTCTGAAACAAAATTCCCACGATCTAATGATGGTGAAATATGCCATGTTTCTGCTGTTTCAGACTGCAGTAGTGGGTTATCTGTCACAGGAAGATAAAAATGCTCTTGGTTTTGACCGAGGAAGATATGGTAGGCACATATAGCTCCTTCTGGACCCTAAAATGACTCCACGGAAATCCTTTTGCTGATGGAGATAGGGAACCGAAATGGAGGAAAAATGGGAGCAGGGGCACAGGAGAAGGCAAAAGAAGGCATAGAAATCATGGAAAGAGGTCTAATAGGTGAAACAGACATGTTTTAGGGTTGAAAGTCCGATCAAAGCTCTTCATGGCTGTTTTTTTAGCGAAATAAAATCTTAAATGCATTTTCCTCAAAATGTGTTTTTTTAGCATAAATATGCTATCTACTTTTTTATTTATGGAGCAACTGCCATGAGACCTGGCAATGAACAAAACAATACAAAAAAAATGATCAGGAGGGATTTTTGATAACACTTTAAATTTTTGAGAAATTTGAGATTTTAGGATCAAATTTTTGCAAAATCCACAATTTTTTTACATACCAATTCTAACAATTTATGAAAAAAAAACTAAGCCAATTATCAAAAATCCCCTCTGATCAATTTTAGATAGTGAACTGAAAAATATGTACGCAAATTTTCAAGCAAATCGGTTGAAAAATGTAGAAGCCTATTTATAGTAAAGTTACGCAATATTGAATAGCAAAATCCATTGCCATGGCAATCATGAGTGATTTCAAATTTTTTTTGATCGTTTGACCATGCTGAACTCGATAGTAATGGTTAAAATCATCTTTCCCAACGGTTTCAAAAATGATTTCCAGAACCTTCCCTCCCCCCCTCCTTTAAAATAATAGTTACACAACCATAATATTTTTTTATTAGAAGAAATAGACAAAATTAAAAGCAGCTTCCATTTTTATCAAAACAGAAAGACAGACTATGTGACAATTTTTCAGCATTTGGATAAACAGTTACTCAGATATTGTGTCATAAAGCATTAGCACAATTTTCTAAAATATATTTAATTTTAAGAGAGTGTCATTCATTCGTATTACTTTTAACAAGAAATGTTTTCATTTTAAAGCAAAAATAAATGATAATCTAGATTTTGTGAACCATATTCTTACATTTTCATGGGCCACTTGTATATTGTGTTACAATTTCTATGATATTTGCTGTGACAAAGTAGTTTAAAAAAACCATATTCGTTCAGTTTGCTCTTACATTTTTTTTTACATTATGAAACTAGATACTTACCTAAGACCACCTGTATAGACTTTCTTCTCAAACACTGTGATATCAGTGTAACCTAGCCTGGCCAGGAATGTAGCACAGCTGATGCTGGCAGGACCACAACCTACCAGGGCTACTTTGGCTCTATAACTCTCTGGCAGCTGATCCAATGGAGTTAAGTTTGGATCCCGCACCTGTGGCACCTTCATCTTTTTGAAAACCTGGAAAAGAGCACATTCAGTGATCAATGAGCCATTTTAACTGTCAGCATATTACTTCCCTTTGCCAAGTACAAGAGGTATAGGAGAAGCATTGTAAAGAAAGAAAAACAAATTACTTGTTCTCTTATTTTCAATATGAACTGCAGAAAATTCTGAAAAATTCATTATACTGTGAAACTATTTCTATCTCACTATGACAATTTTTTCAGAATTTTTTTTGCCTTACTTGTTTCAAATAACAAGAATTAACATCATGTTTTACTTCTACACAATGCTTCTCTCATCCAGCTTGTACTTTGAAAGGAGAAGCAATCTAGCTGGCTGAAAACATTTGTCAGCAAACTATAGAACCTGATCAGTTACTGCACAAAATTTGCATAAACATTTATCAGTTATGTTTACTCATATACCGAATAATCTATTAACTTTTGATACTGGATATATCCATATAGGACGCAAATTATGTAATCCTAGACTAAAATAATTTCCAGGTAAGCTGTAAAAAAAACAACAACAACAAAAACACAAAAATCAAGAGCAAAAAACTTTCCAACTCTGCCACAGTTATTGTTCCACCAGGGCTTGGTAATGAATAATCCTCTGTTCACATACCATCAATTCAATAGGCTGATAATGGTGACCTCTTTTTTCACTGTTGATTTACCAATACAAACATACTTCTCACTTTTTCTTCATTGTATGACTAATGTAATCCCTATCCCTGTGCTTTCTGAATCCTGGCATATGATTGCAGCTTTTGATGTTCATGCTTGTGTTTGATGAGAGTCATTCTCTCAAAACATAAAAATTAAAGTATATGGTAACCTCTGTAGCAAACTGCTGCAATCCACCAATATTGATTGGACCTTCCTCTGTGGCATCCAGATTACATCCACCCACACAGAGGTCAGAAGTTGGACAAACCATTCCACAGGTAAGCCCAAGGGGATTGTCAGAGAAAATAGCTTTTGCTGCACCATAATAATTCTGTGAACAAAGCAGCAGGAAAGCATAATCAGAACTATTAGCAAGATAATTCAAATTACTGCAGTCTGAGGAATGTCAACCTGCTTCACATTTTGTCTGATGTTGTGACAAAACAGTAAACATCCTTGTTACCAATACCCAAAAAACTTCATAACAGATGTTTTCATAACTGTATCAGACTCATTTCATAGAGTGCTGATATTGTTAATTTTAAAGTTAATGCACATTCAGTAGCACACTATGATGCTGTCTCAATCTTTTTTTGTTTTTGTTTTTGTTTTTTTTTTGCTTTCTACATTCTTCATATTTAGAAAAATTACACTCTCGGTAGCAAGAATCTGCTTGAAAATGGATTAAGCACAGTAAGAGTCTTTTACCCTTTGTTTCCTAGAAACCCTTTCATGAAAATAAATGACATAACTATATGCAGAACATTCTGATATATTTAAAATGTAACAAGAAAACATCTCAGAAGTTCAAAAACTTCTCTAAAAAACCCTACAACAAAAGATCAGCTGCATGACAAAAAGCTTGTGAAAAGATGACAGAAAGCTGAAATATGATGTATATCTATGTACCAGTGTGCTTGAGGACATGCCCTAAAAATAATTGCTGATCTAACATGGCTAAAATCTTGCAACAGGAAACCAGGCTATGATAATGATGTTCTCAGGTATGCAGGTCACAATTCCCCAGATCTGCCACAGAACATATATTATATACATGTATATATAAAATATCTATCCAAGTCCACAAAAAAGGGGAAAGGAAGACAGAAAGAACAAAGAAGGAAAGACGGAAAGAAAGAGAGACAGACAGAAAGAATGAAAGAAAAGAAAAGAGAATGCAAGATTGAAAGAAAGAAAGACAAAGAAAGAAAAAAAAGAACTAAAAACTTGCCAACTTTTCCCAGTCAGATCAATGGTCATAAGACCTTGAGCTGGCATTAATTCTATCTCAAGGGACATGAGATAATGGTAGAGTGTGACTTAGGTGAGAAGAATGTCCTAACTTTTTTCCTTCTTTATGCCTCACCTTAAAAGCTATTTTAGTCTAGATAGTAATATATGGGGTTTCCACAGAATGCTTCCAAGTAGGCCTACTACATTGAAACATCCACAGATAAGTTTTCCCTCTACATTCAAGTCATCTTCTGAAGTTGATTAGATATACCGTTCGTTCTGGACTGGATTTGTGAATAAGCCATGAAAAACTGCCGAGAGGGGAGGGATAAACAACCTGAGATTTTAATACACCACATTCTTCTGTGTTTGTAAATTCACTGATTTATCTGTCTACCGCTATCCATCCATCCATCCATCCACCGATCCATCCACCAATCCCTCCATCCATCCATCCATCCATCCATCCATCCATCCATCCATCCATCCATCTATGTTATGTAACTACCAACGGTCTGTAAAAGCTGGTGAAATCTGCAGTTAAAGCCTTCAAGAGAGAGTATTTAGACTGACTGTCCTGATAATGCAGACAAAGCCATAATGTGCCTTCATTATCAAGTAATCTGACATAGTTAACCGGATGGCTGATATTAACAACTTGGAAAGACAGCTATGTGGAACAGCGGTTAATCAATGGATAAGTGAAAGATTAATCAATGAAATAGTGAAAGATAGACGTCAGCGGTTTGTGTTGGGGTTCAACAGCACATCAGCACAGTCATGGCTATATTGTGCCAATGAACCGTCAATTGTGATTATCATGCTGGGACAGACAGAATAGCAGTGATTACCATGTAGGGATAGAATAAAGAGACATAATATTATGAAGCAGATGGAATTACGAATCAGGAGACGAGACAAATATTTTGTTTATGACAATGCATCGGTAATAAGAAGAATGCCGGTCCGACAAAGCAGGGGAAAGTGTCAGGGGTTAGTGAAAAGAGGGGCGCAGATATGGAAATTCTAGAGAAGAAAAAGTGAGAAAGAAACAGACTGCTGACGTTTAGACGAGACGAGATATAAACAAATGGAGACAGACACGGACGGAAAGAACGAAAATAAAAAAAAAAAAAGAAAAAGTAAATAAATAAATAATCTGCCGGGAATGCCTGGTGTCTTGTTGACCCTCGGGCAAAGACTCAACAAAAGTCGGCAATTGTACAGTAAAAAAATGACCCACAGACAAGTTTAGTTACCTCGTGAAAAACTGCCTGACCGACAGAAATGCAGCTGCTACAGGGAAGACAGTAGACGGCATTGATAGATAACGGGAGCAAAGATATGAACACAATGCACAGAACTTGCCAAAGTAAACTCGACTGGCTGGGGCCGAGCAGAACCATAAAGTCAGCGTTTAGATTAGCTGACATGGCGGTGCCCTGCCAAATGGATGTTGGCAGACCATATTCTAAAAGTCCGTATTTGCTCTCAAGTTCATGTTATCGGGATTGCATCATGTCATTCTGTAGGCTAAAATTGCTATCAAGATCAGTGAGCTGGGCTGGCACCCGGCATTACTACATAAATGGCAGAAGCAAAGAGCTTGCTCTGTGGACAAACTCTGAATTGTCAGTCACTGACATTATTGGCATCTTACGTTAAAATGATTGGCCTAATGACAGAAGAAGAAATAGGTAGACAACATCAATGGGTGGACGGAAGCCAGCTTGCCACAACCAAAACTCATATCAAAAACTGGCACAGAGAGAGAGAGAGAGAGAGAGAGAGAGAGAGAGAGAGAGAGAGAGAGAGAGAGAGAGAGAGAGAGAGCGTTGTCACAAACAAGTGTCCTCAATGGTGTCCCGACAACACGCAGTGTTAGGGAATCCGTGAACCCCGAAAACGTGACACATTTCGCAAATTATGGAACAGTTCAAATTGATTGTCAACAGAGATGCCGCAATACTAATGATAACTACAAGACAGCCTTAATACCTAGCCATCCAAAGACTAAAGAAACGATTCCGAAATGTGTGGATGCTCAAGAACTTATTATTAACAAAACTGTCGGAACGGAACCGTCACAATTCCAGGCTTTCATGATAAATTACAATTATTATAATAAAATGAGAAATTCATTTTCTAAACGCAGTACACAGATGGCATGCAGTGGTGAGGGATTGCATCCATATGTTCAAAATGGAGAAAAAAAAAAGAGGGAATACCGGTTACAGGAATAAGTGTATTGGGAGCGTCCAATGTGTCCCGGTTACTTTTTATTAGAAAACAAGCAAAACACAATACACCAAAGCAATCAAACAAACAAGATCTAAAACAACAATAACAACGACAATAACAACAATGAAAGCAATTGTGTGTACGCCAAAATATCAAAACGTGAAGAGATGGCGCTTAATGAGTACAGGAGTATGGTCTCGACTATCTTGTTTCTTACTGTCTGATCACACAAAAACGTTTTTTAAAAAGCATGGAAAGAACATGAAGACAGAGATAAATCTGCTGGACCAAAAATCAATAAAAAGAGGGGGAGAGGGAAAAGAATTGATAATCATCATCATCATCATTTTATAAAATATAAGACTGTCTCACCGGCAACTAACTAAGCAATTAAAAAAAAAAAAAAAAGCAAATAACGTATATAACGAAACTGACACTGATGCTAAAATTGCCAAATTTTCCAGCCAAATTTCATCATCATCATCATACTAATAACAACAATAAGAAGAAGAAGAAAAAAAGAAGAAGAAGAGGAGGAGGAACAGGACGAAGATTGAAAAAAAAAAGAAGAAGAAAAGAAAGAAGAAAATGTCAAATACTTGAATTTCCGATACACCTTTTTCGAAGCAGTTCTTCAAATACGTCTACAATTTTCGACACATCATTACTCGCATACCGTGCACACTCATAGGTACAATGTACAATATTCGTTCTTACTGTTACTTCAGAGAACATCACTGGATAATTTCCACCCCTTTTCATCAACTCAAAATGCTTAGGCATATAAAGGAATAATGTGGGCAAGCATGGTAGCATGACAAAGCATAGACAAACACTGTCCTCGATCGAACTGACTTCACCAAGAATTGCCAGTGTTGTGAATTAAAGTAAAACACTTGATACTTATAATGGCTAAACAAGCTAACACTGGCATTTATTGGCCTGTATAAAGAGTAGATGATTAGCTGATTGATGACTGATTAGATGCGCGCATTTGTAGTTATTATTTTATTTTGGCCCATCATGGCAATGGCGCGCCTGACACGAAATTAAAGACACACAGACATATCCAATAGTACATCACTAAGTGTCACGTTACATAATCAAAGTATTTAATGGTGAAAACATCCAGTACTCGTTATTTAAATACAACGGAGAAAAATTACGTAAAACCATACCGAAGGATAAAAAACCAAACCCTATTTCATGACGCAGCTGATGGCTTGGAAAGACTCTGCACAAAACGAAACATATCAACACGACGAAAAGAATGTATCAATCCTCAAGATAAACGAACTGTTTGAATTTAAATCGAGTTCTCTAGTATCGCGAACATGACTTGACTGAAACGGTTTCGTTCCATCACACAACAGTAGAAAGGCACGGCTGGCGATAACAATGGATTCATTCGGAATTTCCATGTGACTAAAGATTTGGATACTTGGCAGCTGAAATCGAATTGTAAATCATGACACAAAACATCAAGGCTTTTCAATAAAGAAACATTACTTTATCTTTCCTCATGTCCGTCCACGTCCAGATTATAACCATTGTTGCAAAGAATAAATAATACAATAAGGATCTAATAACATAATAAATTGTTCACAGGACACTGTAATCCACAATATAAACTAAGACATCGTGTAGCTCTATCATATTGTCATGATAAGTTGCAGTATTAAACAAACCAAGCAATAATTATTACTGCCACAGTTTGAGCGCAGCGCGAGTCAGAACGAGTCCACTATGTGAAAAGTTTCCACACTGCAGGCCAGACAGACATTAATGTATTATCTGATATCGTTAGGAATCTTCGACTTAGCTGGTGACTTAGTCTTAAAATACACACTAGAAAATGTGAAGTCTCTTCTTGAAATGGCAAACATTTGGGTGGATTTTGCTGTATGCAAAATGCTCTGATGTGTGTTGCCTTCACGTCACACTATGCCCTAACTTCCCTAGCAACCAGAGCTATAGTTCCTAAATATTGTAGAGCAGAATAACATATTTTATACATGTATTGAATGGTATTATAAAAAAAAAGGTAAGAACATGTTGGGTGTTTTATCTGAAAAAATTATTTCAGAGCACAGACTTAAATGCAGATTAAGATTTATTCGGCACAAATGATCTCGTGGTACGACTATGTAATTTAATCGTGTCTGAGAAGAGACATCACCGATGCTGTTCCAGGCCCTTGAGGGTATCTGAGGATGGGTAAAATGGTGGTTAGAAAATGAGACTCATGAGATCGGTAGATGTGGATGAAGCCTGCAGGAAGCAGGGCAATAATGAGAGGAAGGACGGCTGGGTGATTGAGGGTTAAAATCTGTATTGTCATTCTAAACAAACGGCTCTTTTGCTGTTTTCATCAATCGGTAAATGCAACTGAATTAAAGGGTAAGACTACGTAATTTTCATTTTGGCCAAATTAATATAACTTGATATATCCATTGTCAGTCCGAATTCGAACTAGTTACAGATAAAGACCTTTGATTCAGTTTTAAAACCATCATCATTATCACCATCATTCTCTCGAGTCGACACTGACAGAAAGAAGAGAAAATGACAAAAGACGATGGGCAGAAAGAAAAAGTACAGAAAAGGAAAACAGGAAGAGAGGAAAGAAAGAAAGAAAGAAAGAAAGAAACACAGAGACACAAAAGAAAGAAAAAGAAAGAAAGAAAAAGGAAAGAAAGAAAAGACAAGACAAGAAAAAGAAAGAAATAAAGAGAAAGAAAGAAAGAAAGAAAGAGAAAGAAAGAGAAAAAAGAAAGAAAACTAAAGAAAAGAGAATGAGATAAAAAAAAAAAAAAAAAAGAAAGAGAGAGTGGGGTTAGCTAAGGACAGACAGAGCTATCGGGAAAGGATCGTCGGACGCTGGAAAGCGACCTCTATACAAGTGCAACAATGAGGCTTCATTAAATTTTCAAGTCGACACCCAGTCCCCTCGGCAAATTTAACTCACAGAATCAGATTTTGGGCCCTCATGACTTTCCTTCCATTTTTCATCCTTTCCTGTCGCAATCAACCCTGGCCCATTTTCTCCAAATTTGTTAGACTTTTTCGTTTATTTCGTTTTATTTTATTTCACTTGATTATTTCATTCTATACTATGTTGTGAATCCAGAATAAGATGTCTACACTCAATATACCGAAATAATCAGAAAAAAAAAAGAAGGGGGGAAAGCAACAACACTAAAATGGTAGTTCTCCATCGTTAACGGAGTTGTGGGTTCTCCGAGCAAGTGGACATAATGATCATTACAGCGTGGGCTCACGGGGGAATCACACAATAACGAAGCTGATGTGGTCCAGCAATGTGCGAATTTCGGAGTGGACGAAAATGATACACGAAAATGTCATCTAGGAAGCTCAAAGCAGGAAGTGTATGCAGGGCTACGACCACAACATAGCAGAGAGAGGGGTTTGTGGGGAGGAGAGAGAGAGAGAGAGGGGAGGGGGGGGGCTGATGTCTAACCGTAACTGATAAAACAATAGAGGTTTGAAATGAAAGTGACTTCAACGGTTGGTAGATGAAGTGCTATAGGATGGTGATTTGCATGGACGTACGGTCCCAGGAGGAAGGATGGGTGGGGTTTTGGAAAGGGATTAGGAGGGAGGGGGGGTCAAAGAAAAATGAATACAGCACAAAAGAAAGATGGGGAGGCAAGACAGGGAGGGCGGTGGGAAGAGAAAAAGACAGAAAAGAGGGTTTTTGAGATGGGGCAAGAAAGCTATCTTAGAGTAAAAAAAAAAAAGTTACAGAGTTCTTTTTGAGTAGCTTGATAGATCTGCAATCTGTTTTCCTCGCTGGCCAGCTACTGGGCCACGGATCTCAAAATTCCACATAAGCCCACCTAATTAATTTTCGTATAAGCCATCTCTAATGAACGTCCCCAAAAACTCGCTTGAATTGAGGTCCGACTAGCCGCCTTGAATTATTAATGTCCCCATAAGCTCACTCTCATTAATGCATAAGGCAGATATCAAGATTTTGATGTCTCATGCATACGTTCATTTTTAAAAAAAATTTTTGGGGATATGTCAATTCATGTTTCATGCTAAAGCTCGTTTGTAATTAAGATATGAATATATTTCTACTGCAGAAGCCAACTTTTAATAATATATCTCTGTAAAATCACACGGCGTTGATTAACGCAGTAGCAGCAACAGCGCCATCGCAGCGACAACATGTTCGATATCTATGTATAGAGAGAAAGCACGAAAGACAGATACACAATCATATAGACGGATGGACAAAGGTAGACAAACAGACAAGCAGACAGATAGTAAAGCAAAGATTATGATTCTCAAGCGGCTACTTTCTGATACCTTTTGGAGTGGGATCCAATGTCAAAACAACAACAACCACAATAAACATATTGCAGTGCATTTTTTTCCCAGAAAAAGCTCACGTTTCTTCGTTGTCCACTTAATTGAAAATGTCAGAGAAATTTCGATATCCTACATGATGATAAGTACAAGTAAACTAATGACTTATTAAATGTGGGGCTCATGTACTTAGCTAAAGTTGGGCTCATGTGCTTTAATAATTAAATTCTCACTCCGGGCAAAACAGAACATGTAATAAGTTTGCGGTATGAGTTTTCTGAACATGGCAATGGGTTCATGAAGAAAAATCGGATTTCTTTTTTCGTCCCTCGAAGCCAACATCGCACTATCTTCCCGGCAAATGAGAGGAATAGCGTAGCATTACCCTTTTTTTTTTCTTTTGCCCTCTTTGTTCCGTCTTAGTGATTAGGCATTGCCAAAATAAATGTTGGCTCGCCGCTGATGTAATGTACGCGAAGATGTGTTGAGACACCATTATGAGAAAACTCGGATTTAAAGTCTGACCATGTCTGCTGACCTCGAGATAGCCTTCTGCAGGTCGCTGAAAGGCCAAAAAAACTTATTTTCGTAGATTGCTGAAGTAAAAAAGCGAAATCGACAGTTTTACCTCTGGGAAGGAGATGGCATGATCATTATCAGACTTAAGTATCAGCACCAACAACTTTGAGTCATGCCGACAGCCAGCCATGTAAACAAGTAGGTAGACAGAATGCGACAGATAGACAGACATGTAGATAAATAAAGAGATCAGTAGAAAGAAAGATAGACAGAAAAACGGAGGCATTGACAGGCAGACCTAAAAACTGACCAATCAACATGAAAACAGAAAGACAATTGGATAGACAGACAGACAGACAGACAGACAGATGGATAGACAGATTGACAGACCCAAAGACTGGCCAACCTGAAGACAGGCAGACATATAAATAGACAAACAGATGGAGAGACAGACAAACAGACGGATAGATAGGCACACAGACAGACAGACAACTAAAGAGATAAACAAGTAGGTAGATAGGTAAGTAGGTAGGCAAGTGGATGGGTAGATAGGTAGATAGGTATAGATAAATAACCGCAGGTAGGTAGTAAGTATATAGATATATAGGTAGACAAACAGACAGACAGACAGACACAGACAGACAGATAGACAGACAGACAGATAGACAGTAGATAGATAAATAGGCAGATTAATAAGATAGATAGATAGATAGATAGATAGATAGATAGATAGATAGATAGATAGATAGATAGATAGATAGATAGAT
>JBCEWB010090041.1:0-12502 GCA_039654565.1 Peronia peronii
CTCTGACCACAGAGCTATTGAAATCAGCCAATTTTGGTGCAAATTGGTACAGTCTGACATGATGCGGACATAGGTGATGTGAAGACCCGATGTGACGCATTGACCCTCTAGTCCTATAGATCTACATGTATTTCTTAGATCTAGATCTAGATCGTGAGCAGCTGCCCTCTTACAGTAGTCTTTCTAATATCAGAACACATTATTTGTTGTTGTCAGTACTCTGATGTGCTGATTTTCCATCCACAACTCTCATGCGACCACTCCAGTGCATGTTGTCGGGTGTGAGGAATAAAGTGCTACGAACTTCGATCTCGATCTTCAAACAGTCGTCGAACAACAGTCGGACTGTTGAGTGTTGACTGAGGTATGAGGATCACTTTTTCGTACTTCCGGTTTCACTGTCATCATGCAGAATTTGTATTGCAATTTATTATAAAATCGCAACTGTCTTGTGGATTCAATAAAAATCAGCAGTTGATTGGCCAAAAGTAGGAAAGTCGGCAACGACCAAAAAGTCGGAATTCTGACTAAAGTTGGAAGTTTGACATCCCTGCTAAATTTACCTCTACTTAGCCTTTCATACACTTTCCAGTACTATCATTTCTGGTATATGTCCATATATCATGTAGTATAACACTAATATAATATAAAAATCCTAATACATGACTGACATTTTCCGGGAAGGTTTCAGACTTTTTTCAACAATAATGAATAAGGAAACAGAGCCTTCACTGAGCTTGTGGCAGCCACAGCTATCATGCACATGAGATGACAATGATATGGAAGAACAACAGGAACAAACAACAAACACAACAGCAATGCATGGTCCAAAATAAACTTGAGATGTTTCACAAATATAACATCTTCATCTAAGTCATGTTTGATTAGGGCAGATAACCCTACCCTCTGGTAATCCCTGGGGCTTTCCACTTCACAAGGAAAAGTAACAATTTTGTCTCGTAAAAATTATTTCTCATGTTTTTAGTAAAAATGCAGTGTAAATGATACTCTTATTGAAACTTTTACACGAAAAATAAAGTCATGGTAATTTTCTCCAAATACCACTAAATGATTTAGGTGAATATTCTAAGCGCATGAGAACAAATCCAGAAAAAAAATAAAAATAAAGAGAAAAAGAGAGATAAAATTCTGACATGTAACTTTTTTTTATATATACTGTGCTTCAAGTACGAGACTGACCTTTCCTTGTAATCCCCCCTTGGGTGTCTGTGGGTGAGCATCCAAGCACTTTTGGTAGCGCAGCTGTAGAACAAGCAGACAGGCAGCATAATGTGTCATCAAAACTGACAAAGGTAGCAAGATATAAAATTGGCCTAACCCTATATAGTCTTGATTATATCATACTGGCAATCACAGAAGTAAATCACAACTAACTGTTGTTTACGACGGATTCTCAAGATGTAACAGCCAGAAAAAAATTGGAAGTAAACAGCCGAGGGACAGACAAACCAGCTATGAAATGGTGGTGAAGAGTTCTGTAATTCTGAGGATTGATTCGTAAGACTTGAATTTTATTTCTTACTCAGACCTGTAATCCTAACTCTAACATTTTAAGTTTCACCTGAATCCTGTCCCTAACCAAAAATATTACCCTTATTCCTAGGTAATAAAAGAAAAGAAAATGGCATGCTCAGGAGTATGAAACTCTTCACAGAAAACTATTTTATAGCTTAAAGTAATCAGCTAAGGGAAGCTGCCTCGACGATAACTATACAGTTATACAAACTTTGTATATACAGCAAAAATGATCTTACCTTGCATGCAGCCTCAATGGTTTTGCACATGGGGCCTGCGCTGGGCTCACAGTGAAATACATGACACAAGAATTTGTTCTGGGAGGTGTGCATGATGAATGCACACAGCCTATCGGATAGAATGGAAGAAAATGTTTATGGTGACAACATATTGAAACCACAAAAGATTGAAGAATACAAAATGAAATCAAATGACAGAAAATTTCTTGTTCACAAGTCTACCATAGACGGCTTCTCTCATTTCTTTGTTCTATCATATGCAATAGAATAAAAACAAAAGTAATGATAGCTACTGTAGAAATGACCGCAACAATGTATTATCCGTGGAGAGGAAAACTAATTCTAAGTGATAATTTTGGTGAAATCAACCTTTTAACAGGGATGGAAGCATACTAAGAGATGTAACATGTCAAAATCTAAGAGCTGCAGTTATAAATGGACATGAGTTATGGCTGAAACTTTATGGTGAATTCCTAGGACAAATGACTTTCAAATGAAAGAGATTTTTCCTTCTTCTGTACAATCTAAAAAATGTCACTCAGAACAGTTTTTCCTCTCCACCAGCGATGTGCCCTGAAAACACAAAAAGCACAAACAGAGACAATGCTTGTCACCTTTCACTCCTCACAGACTATTTGATAGAGGCCCTGTGGTGATGGTGCATATGTGAAAGATCTTTGCCTATGTCTCGTTTTTGATGTACTAATTTTTAAGCTTTTCAGTAGAAGAGTGAGACTGGCAATTTACACTAAGTAAGTAAGATCCTAGAGCTGTGGCTGTGACTGTGAGTGTGATGTTTATCTATGTTTGGCTGTTGATGATGGAACTCCTAATCATGTCACTGCTTGCTTAAAAACAAACTGGTTTGTCTTCCTTTCTGCAAATACATATGACGTATGGAAGAAATGCATTGAGTTATATGTTGCACATGAAATATGAAAAACTGGACAGTGCATTGCACATGAAATATGAAAAACTGGACAGTGCATTGAGACAGTCTCCTTATATCATAGATATAAAATATATAAAAGATAGTTATGAAAGCCAAATTGCGTAAGTCGAGGGCTGAGAGATTTCAACTGAGATTTTCACAAACTCTCTATGTCTGGGATATTCCTCTGGGTTTGTGTGTTAGGCAGGAAATTATGATGTTAAATATTTTAAGAACAAAACCTCGTGCTGCAGCTCTTGAAAATTACTGCCAACATTAAAGAACAAATAAAATAAGTGAGGGTACTGAATTTTGCATGCTTGAATATTCCACACTTTGATTTCACAATATTAGTATTGTTCGCTGAATTCGAAGAGATAAAAATTCCATAATGAACAGGATGTTAACAATACAGGTGCAAATAAAGCATAGGCTTATAAAGCAAAAGCTTCTTTAAATTATACTGAGTGAGTCTGCATTAATGAAATACATACTTGACATTATCCACAGCAATGCCCATGAAAGATAAAAAGCGCACTCGACACTCTTCAATTATTCCATCTGGATTCTGAAATAATGGAACAGATATAAAATGCTATTATATAGCTCAGATAATGACATGGAAATCAGGAACATGAAAAACAAATTTCAAAAAGGAAACACAAATTAGAAAGAATGAAATGAACCGTGAAGTTTCCAATGAGAAAATGAAGTGAAAACAACACTGCTGGGAATGAGTCATTGCGTCCTCACATGATTATGCCTGACAGCTGTTGTAAACTTTTGGCTATATCTAATTCATCATTCACTGTAATAACACTTTTGTCATGCTGGAATTAATATCAGTCACATTGTCAGAAAATGCACAACACTATTTTTGACAAAAGAAAAATTCGTTCAACATATTGTCCTGTCAACTCAAAGCATCCTTGTTCAACAAGTCCAAGTGAAAAGCCCAGCTGTTCCTCTGTGACAGTTATGACAGTATCTATGTGTATGACTGTATTAGCTAATAAAGTATGTGAGCATAACAACATATTTGTAAGCGCTATGATAATACATACATTTACATGCCGGTGATCCTGTTTGAACCAACATATTTTCTATTGTGTGTGGCTGTAAAACAACATGGCTCTTCGAGCATATACAGCTGTAGCAACATAAAAATAAATAAATACCCTTATTATTATTACTATTATAACTTTAAAAAGTAGATCTATGCCTTTTAAAACAGAATACTGCATTCCTTTTCATGATTTGACAGTTCAGACTAGGTTCCAGAGCCTACTTACCCCATGCTCGGTGATGGTGATGGTAGAAGGTGCAATGGCCACATTCACAAACTTCCACTTCTCTGGAGGGATGCGGTAGTACAGGTACTGGATGGCCTCATTCAAAATGTCACGACCTGGAAAGTGTATGTAAAAATTCACTTCAACTTTCTAAAAGCTACCATAGTGACTTTAATTCGTATCAATGTTGGTTTTCAACAGTTTAAATTAAAATCAGCAGTGAAGACTACCTATTGTTCATTATTAAAAGACTTCATTATCTTCTTCAAATTTATATGTGACTTCCTCAACTTTCATGTTCTAAATTTTATCTTCCTGTGTATATCATCTCAAAATACATAATATTATCTCAACATGATAACATTGTCTTGTATTTCCAAAAACTACACTGAAAAATCAGAGGCGCAGGTGGGATTTATAGCCTTTGTCACTGAATTCAGCAAAATTAAATTAGTACTGTACTAAAAAGAATTTATCATGCAAATGATTTCTGTGGTATTGAACCTTTGGATAAAATTGAAACTTTGAATTTTGAAATAAAAGTCCCATAAACCACCATGATATTCATAAATGTGGCCTCTGTCAAAAATTCAGTCAAATCATTCAAAGACATTGCAAACCAAAGACTCTATCTTCAAACATGGTGTAACATTCCAAGAAAGCTAAATTTGGGGTTTGAAATAAACTTGCAGCATTGCCATAATCAATACAATTATTCTACATTGCTTTTCCAGCTGCTTTGTTTACACAAAGACATTTTTGAGTCAGCTTTTTAGACAAGAATTGGATAACTTTTTCAAGTTTCTTTCATTGAGTCTGCTGCCGTAACCCAAGTGATTCCTAGTTATATGGATTGTGTAATATTTTTCACATTTAAAGATAGACTATAAGACTATATTAACCTTTTCCATCGAATTCGGCAAATTCAATATTCTCGAATGCTTGCATGGCAACACTGCCATCTTGGACTGTGGCTTCTCTAAAATGGCTTTTTTTGAAATCTACCTCCTCCACCAAATATCAATGGAACTTAATGAAACTTGGGTCAATGTGTTGTTTGGCATATTATCTAAAAAGTTTCACATTTTCAGCTCTTCATGTGCAAAACAAACTTTTGTAGAAATGTTTGAAAATGCCATGTAGTGAAATTTCAAATTTCACCATTTTTTCTTATCAAAAGCCTATTTTTCTCTAAAACTTACGAAGAGAATGAATTGAGCATATCTATGCTTCTTTTTTTTTGTCTTATAGTGAAAATGATGTATGCCAAATTTGGTTAGAATTGTTCGAAAAATAAAAAAATTGATAGCAAAGAAAGTGAATCAAAAGTAAGTTTTGAAAAAGAAAACTGACTTAAAATGAGATGCGGCGCGATGAAATCAGGCTCTTGTCAAATTTTGAGCATATGGAGTTATTGGTACCAAAGTTAAGCTTATCCATTTCCCTTTCTGTGCGTGCAAACACTTTTGTTCTGCCCTAAGTAGAAGTCGAGCTATTGGCAATTAAAGACAATGGGGGTGACCTGTTGCTGCAGCTCAATTTGGTGAGAAAATGGCCGACCACTTTTGTAAATCCTTATTAATTTTTGTTAGCCCATGCCGCTAAACTGCAGTTTTGGAGCCTTTACTCAATCTATTTCAGCAAATTTAACTGAGAAATGCATTGCTAGATTGACATTGAAGGGTTTTGTGAAGAAAAAAAAATTACGTTAAAAATTCGTTCAATGTTGAAAAACACGCGATTTCTCTGGTCGCCTCAGTTTGACGAGCGCCTGATTTCATCATGCCGTGTCTCAAATGTTTTTTCAAAATTGGCATGGAAGGTTTTTTGTTTGGCTTTCAGACTCAAAACAGTCTTTTTCCACATAATATTGCCAGGCATTCTGTTCGTATCGTTTCTCGAATTTTGTTTTCTCCTCTCTATCATTATAAGGGCTCCCTCAGAGTCAGTTTCGGACTCCTGAGGGCCGATATATGGTCTCCATATCTTTTACTGTCAAAAACCAAGAGTGTCTCAATCTTTACAATGCCCCCTCCCCCCTTAAGTCTGAAAATTCAAGCAGTACCTGTTGGACGCATGACCTCATGAACACCCAGGTAGTGGCATCTCAGAACTTTGCGAGGCTCTTCCATTGGAGTGGGGAACCTGGCATCTGGAACAAACAAGATAACGAAATTCATTGAAGAAACATAAAAGATTATAGAATGCCTTGTGAGCTAAAATATCTCAAGAAGTGCTATAAATATGAGACCTTATAGACAGTATTATAAATATGAAGTTGAATGCCAGCAGTGTAAACCAAATTGCAAAAATATGTACAAGATAGAGAAGGAATGTCCTCCGCGATTATGGAAAAAGCTGTATCTAACAATGATGTGACAAGACCAGAAATGTTTTTCAATTATATGTTACTTCTTTGTAATTAACACAATCAATGCTATGCAATAAATAGATACATTCTCTTGCAATCCTGAGCAGTATGGATTGGAGGTTTCAGAACATTTCAGGCAAAAAATTGTCCAAAAAAAAAATGTTATTGGATCAATTCAATTCGTACAAAATCTCATCATGCATTGTGTGTAATTTCACTATTTTTAAGAAAAAGGCCAGTGATATTGCTCCAGTCACTAACAATATAGTTTGTGTGAATACTCATCCGTAGCATATCGGTGGAAATCAATTTGTCAAAAATTCTCATCAGGAGGATTGCAAGAGTTAGGTATTATTGTAAAGGACAACCTAAAATGCAAGTCACTGTTATAAAAATCTACATTTTGTGAAAGATAACCACAGGTACTTGTGAACACAGATAAATGATTTCAGCAATAACAAATCAGTAACTTATTTTTCTTGTGCCATAGCATGAAAGATGACTCACTGTTGTAGAGGTTCTGGAAAGAGAGCTTCTCTCCCTTGGGTTGGCCGATCTTGTCCAGATTTGGCAGATCTGTGGGTCGGGTCAGCCTGGCCACGGCCGACTGGTGCAGGCTGCGCTCTAGCATGATCTTCTTGCAGATGTCCTGTAGCGTGTTGGCAATCTTACGGGCCGGAGTGTCACAGTGGAACACATGGCACATATGCATGCGGGTGCCACGGTCACGAGCCACATAGGCAAAGTCCCTGGAAATGGGAAGTAGTTGGCTGATGACGGACACTTTTGACAAGTAATAAATAAAATCATTTCTGAGCACAAACAGTGATATATGTCCACACTGAGATTGCAAACTGCTTAGAGTGTATTTCTGCATATCATAAAATTTCATTTTTTTGATGTGAAAAGGAGTCCCTGAGAATGACCATTTTGGTCTAAATGCTTCATAATTGATACTCAGAGATAAATAGGCATAAGCCTAAATTTCTGATGGCATCAGGGATCCTTTTATTTTGCTTATAATCATACATGTAGAACTATAACATATCTGCATGGTATGTTGATGATAAAGATCCTTAATTTAGGATTCAGTATGAGGCTTTTATCCAAGACTAACAACCATTCCATATTTACATTTTATTTTATTCATTCTCCAAGTGTCTCTATGAATTTTGAATCAACATATATAAAAAGAAGGTGCTCAATGTCCTAAATAACACATTATATATGTACTTAACTTATAAATTGTCATTTGTGGTAATACCCTCTACAATTCTGAAACATTTCAAATCTTTGATCAGGCTCCTTGACTTCCATTCTTTAATAACAAGCAATCTGTTAATGACCATTATTGTAAACACAAAAAGCACTAATATACGAGATCTTCCCACAGCTTTATTTATAACCGTTTATTTCAGTTATCATGATTACCTCTCTCTGGTTTCCAGGCAGCAATGCAGGGAACAAAAACAATTTATGAGAAAAAACAATCACTTCATGAGAGACAAAAACAAAACAACAAAGACAATAACAGAGGGCACAAGAATGAATGACAAAAAAGAATAATTAGGCTTTGGGAATAATAAAAAATATAGATGTCTCTAGGTAGATTCCATAAAACTGAACCAGTTAAAGCATCTGAGCTTTAAGCAAGAAGATGAAACATTTTAAATTTGAAATGATCTCTTTTCCTTCCTTTCCTGGAACATAAAACTCATGCAGCTTTATGATTTTTATGTTTCTCAAAGATTTAGATGGTAGACTGTTGCTCCTTTTGACATGGCTGTGGTAAAAATAATGTCTTGAGCCCAAAATCAATCTTGAGGAAAATATCAAATGTCAGACACTGTTATTTACATTTTTATAAACCGCATTAATTCATTCTCAAATGCCAGCTGTTTCTTACTCTTTGATGAGGGCATTGAGACAAAGACCATAAAAGAAATTGTTTTGTTTCCATAAACATCAAAAGACAAAGAATTTCAAGGAATTCAGTTCTTTAGTTGATACTAGCACCTATATTTTAAAAGCCAAGATAGCAAAATTGTTGAGTGGTTTTCCATAGTTTTTATGAACCCGTGACAAAGACAAACATTATTAAATAAATTATTTATTTATTAAATATCAAGATATTACATATTAAGAAATATTTAATAAGCACTTGAATTTAAGAACTCATCCATACCGTGGAGTAGCTTAAGACCATGATATTTGTCATGCATACAGACAGACAGGCATACTCTGACAGACAGCAAAAAGGGAAGCAGGCAGGCAAATAGACAGAAATATATCTAGCTATTTTACCTAAGAAAAATTAATAGGGTTATTCAGACATACGAACCTGCCATTGTCACGTCCAACTCCCCAGACCCGGATAGAGTGGATAGGCTGGGAGTTGAGGATTACTCCATCCACAGGATCCACCAATCTCAGGCTGGTGTGGTCCAGATCCATGAACAGATCTTTGCCCTGGAGGACAAGGGTAAGAAGAAAATAATAACTGATGGGAATTTGAACCACATTGTGGCTGACAGAGACAGAAGAGAAAGAGAATGGACCAAACTCTTCAGGAAGAAGATGAGCAAGCGCGAGAGCGAGAGCAAGAGCGAGAGAGAGGGGAAGAGAGAGAAAGAGATAGAGAAATGGAGAGAAACAAAGAAGAGGAAAAGTTATATATATAATTATATGACATAGATTACTATACTACATCAGATTTTATGTTTCACTCACATCTGACAATTAACAGTCAATGGAAGGAGACATTTTTAAACAAGCCTTTGTTACCATGTTTGGCACAATATAGCCGTGATCACGCTGATGTGCCCTTAAATCCCAACACAAACAAAACAAACTAGCCTTTCACTGCTGTTTCGATTAGAAAATTTTAAGAAGTTTTCTATCTAAACAAATCCTTTCAGCAGCCTGTCCCTGACAGGCCCTGCAGGAATTGGACCATAATATCCAACAGTGTCACCACTCGCCCAAGATCAGAATACCTCAAGAAGAACACACCAAAGATCTCAGGGACTCAATGACATCTGATAACAGGCTCAGAGCATTTTCTCCCCCTAAACCCACTGAAATGAAGGTATCGGATTTTTTGGCTGTGAAGAGAAGCCACATCCATAAATAATGATCCCGTCTACAACCCCTTCCTTCTAAGTTAAAGTACACTATCATTTCATCAGTAATTCAATATCTATATGCTACATTCCTTGAACCTATAACAATCCTACACATATACAGCATATCCGCACATAGAAATAAACACTGAGCCCAGATGTGCTGTATAATAATGATATGCCTAATGTAGAGACAAACTTCCGGGCACTCAAAGGGATAGGGAAATCATTGATGTTTTATGTGAGAAAATCACGGCTGACTTTTAATAGCAAGCCCCTACAAACAATGTGCAATACAGCCGTCCTCAATGAGGGCTGTTCAAATCGGATACTAATTAAGATCAAGAGATGTAACTCTGGTATCAACGTCTTAAAAAAAAAAGTGAGAAAAAATTACTTTCAAGGCCAATCAATGTAATGTACAAAATATACAAAGCAGACAAATTAGATGGACAAAGACCACAAAAAAAGAAGAGTGAAGTTTATGGAGAAAGCTTATGCACCAGAACAGAATCACACAAATGACAAAATCAAGAATAATATCATTCGCTGACAGCAAGTGGTATTTTTGAAGAAAATGATGATGATGACGATGATGAAGCAATGCTATTCTACATTATAGTAAAGTACTTTAGGAAAGTACTCGGTTCGTCTCCTTCAACCTTAAAAATATCAATCAAGGAATCCATCTAGTCAAAGACTCATTCTTCAGTTATTGCACTGGAATGTCTTCCCACCGGCACACAGTGTACAGCGTCCTACTCACATCACTTCAATGCATAAATCGCCATTTATTAAACGTGAATGTCAACATCATCAAAGAAATATTAACACTCCACAAAATTATATTGGCACTTCCAGGATTAAAGATCATATTACGAACAAAGAATGAGGAGAACAGTCCATCAACATCTCAATCAATACAGAGGCCGCCGCTGTAAACACTGTTACAGAAAGGTGTAAGTTTGTCACCCACAGACAAGTGACAAGACCTGAGGAACTATCAGAGCTCATCACTCAAGCAAAGGTGTCTGGAAGAAGGAGACAGGGAAAACGGAAAACGAGATCGGTGGACAATCAAGTCCCGTGGACAGGACTGAACATTGCCTGAAACAGGCAGGCCCTGTCTTACCACAGCTCAAACTGGGATCAGACGGGCTCGATCATTAACCTGCTTACACAAAAGGCATTTTTTTCTTCACAATTTAATTATTTCCCACCCATTCAAATAAAACGATCGGCAATATTGTATCACAATCAATCTCTAAAGCCTGCATTTTGTTTACTATGTGTTACAAGAAATCGCAAAACTGAATCATGATTTTCTCGAGACGGCCTCTTCAAAACAAAAGGGTTTTCTCAAATCGTGTTAAGCAGACAGTAATATTTTGGTTTCTGGCTTAAAAAAATTATTGTGTTGCTGGCAAATGTTGGCAATAAATATCCATGTATTTGTCTCCAACCCTTTATCTTTAATTGTGCCAAAATTTGGCAAATTTACCGTTATTATTTAGTGTGCTATAGTCGTTCAAATCAATGTTATCATTACACTTTAAATGAATACAAACCGGTATTTTCTCGATTATGTCCTTGATTTTTTTAAATATACATGTAAATTATATATAGTGATTTCTTTTTAAAGGACTCTTATTACCCACTTCATTGGCTGAAGTGGTTCTATATCGGTGTTTGTAACAATAGGTCTCCCCGTAGTGTATACAAAATTTGGTGCCTTCTTGCACGATTTTATCCTGACACTCCACTAATGGAGGCATTGGCCATGTGCACTACGCACAGGCACTAGTCACTTTGGGTGACTCTGATAATGCACAGACCAAGTAATTGTGCATGGATGCTTATCTATCAGTCGCCGTCTTCTAGCAGGAGAGCAGTATTGATTGTGCTGTTTATATATTATTTATATCTGACCCCCTTAAAGAAGACAACAACATCAACAGCGACAACAACAACAACAACAACAACAACCGAGCGAGGACCCCCCCCCCCCCGCCCTTTTTCTTTTTGGTCAGCTGGAAAAAAAAAAAAAGCAGCAACAACAACAAAAAAAACCACTTCTTTTGTGCGTCTGAAAAAAAAAATACCGACAAGGACAGAGGATTCATACTAAAGCAAGGGACTGCTTTGCCTCACAGCGGTCGGGGACTAGACTTAAGTACTTCACTAGACTGCGGTTTGGTGGGCTTTGTGAGACCAAGAGCCGTCAAACAGCCGCAGGCCATACAATTTCCATACCTAGTTGGCTTCGTCTGAACAATTTGATTGACTCATGGAGCGAATTCCCTCCCTTATTTATTTATTTTTACTCAGACCATTTCCTTTCCTTTCAATTTCTCTATACCACTTATGCTAGTCTTTCACGCTCATTTCTCTGTCAGCTGTCAGCCCTTCGCTGCTTTTCATTTTCTCCTCCTGAGGACTGAACGGTCTTCTACCTCCCTACATTCACCCCTCTCCCCATCCCCCACCCCCCTCGATCAACAGGGAAGAATAAACGAAAGAGAAAAAAAAAAGCCTTTATTTGCCTCAATTTGCCTCAGGTGGATTCCCCACCTTCTCCTCAATTTCTGTGGTATGGAGAATGCTTTAAACTATTGCCTTTGCCCTTTCTCCTTCTTTTCCTCTATTCTCCCAGTAAGTCTTCCAAAGCTCTCCTCTTCTCCCCCTTAAAGGTAAACCACTCTCTCTCTTTCTTACATATATGTATACACACATTTTCCCTCTTCCTTAGGACACTATCGAACAAACAAATCTTTATTTCTGTCAAACCTGGCGTGGCGTCCACAGCTCTTTCACAGAAATATCGAGCCATGTACGCAGGAAATAACTTCACCTTTTAAATATTTTATTCAGCATTATCGCACGTTTAATAATTGGCCATCAATGTTCAAATATCTTTTGGTGACAAAGCAATGGACAACAACAACAACAACAACAACAACAACAACAACAACAACAACAACAACAACAACAGCAGCAGCAGCAGCAGCAGC
>JBCEWB010090052.1:0-12502 GCA_039654565.1 Peronia peronii
AACTTTTTGTCTATCGATTACTTGATGGCGGTATATTGTCAGCCAAAACCAAAGCTTTTGCTTCATGTATATTTGATTTAATAATGTATGACCTAAATATAAATAAATTATCATTTTTGAACTTAAATGTTCTGTCTGCCTGATTACCTCAGACTCACTCTGTAAAGAATTGAATAGCCTGAATCAACAATACAGAAGCTTTTATAGTATTTGACACTGCAAACATTAGACAAGCACAAGTTATTGATACAGTTTGTCGATTTTTATTGAGCTTTCGACACTGGGTGTTCTCCAAGTTCTTGAACATTATTTACAATACCTCAGAGACAAAGGAGATGTGTCGTTGACCCTTATAGTCATGCCCATTGAGACAGCCCAGGGTTGCTACGGTCTGCTCCTGTCCACTCTGGTTACTGACCAGGCTGATGCTGCACTCCCCATATCTGATATCAGCTGCTGAATTGTCCAGCTCGTATTGGGACAGCAGCTCAGTTTCATTGGCCAGCACTTGGCAGCTGTGAGGAGGCTCGTAAGCTGTGCCAGAAATCAAATAAATAATGAATTAGACGTATATCTCTGGCAGTAAATCAGTAAACTTCTTTTCATGTTGTACAGGGTCAGGAGCCTTTTATCTTTCGAACTGTTTTCAATGGAAAATTCAATCGAATAAATCAAATAACAAAATATGCATTCCGATATTGACTGAATATCTACGATCGGCATACAACCTGCTCAGCAATAATTTAAGTATCTCTACGTCAAAGTGATTACTTCAAAATTGTAGCAAATTAAATCACTCACTCTTGAGGTATCGCTTTACCTGTAGTTCTAGAACAATTTCAAAATGATACTAAGAATTACCATTTTCCCGGAGTCTTGTAAATATGGATGGCCTACATGGGATGTACTGACTCGTCTCACCTTATAACAAAATAATAAATCATCCTTACCTATGAACACGTAGATGAGAATTGTGCTGCTAATTGAATAATAACTCAGAAAATTCAGGATTATCTGGAAAACGACGTATCTTCCTGGACTGCCAAGCTCCTTCAAAACAGCCTCAAAACCGATGGGAATAATCGGCTCTTTATGCAGCCTCTTCCTGTGCCTTGGCGTCGAGATTTTCGTTGTTTCTCTCTTTGATACCTGTGCCTGTTCATTGCTCTTATCTTTATAGCTGTCATCTTGAATAAGAATTCCAGAGGTGGACGTGGCCCCGTTTAAATTTGTCAAGAACATCGAATTAGTCTTTTCATTGTTGACATTCGAGCCATCTATACCCACGGCGGTAAAGGGCAGGCCTGCATCTTTGTCAGCATCGGTATAATCCATAGTCAGGCAGTCCTAATGTTTTACTACATCTACCTTTTAGTTGATCTTAGTGCCGATAGCATCGCTATATCTTTTTCAACATGATTTTATGAGACATATACTTATTAATTTATAGTCTAGAAATCCCTGGAAAGAAATATATCTCAAAACCTGGAAATGGAAGACAAAATCGATTAAAACAAGACTTCAGCTGAACACAAACAATTTTAAATTAGATCATACACACACACATATACACACACACATACAAATAGAAATAAACAGCAACATATTGATTATCATCACCGAGCTATACCACTTTTTATGTAAAAAAAAAAGAACATAAGCGAATCAAATAGACACTGATTGAAACGATGTAAGTAAATAATTCTTAATCTATTTGAAACCACTAACTCAAAGCACTAGATGAAATTTTCATCCTGAATTGAGTGCATTGTCAAACAAAATTATATAACAAATGCTTGCTTGTTTGCATGTTCCTGCTTGCTTGTTTGTTTGTTTGCTTGATCCCTTAATTTCCCAACAAAGTGATGGGACCACAGCACTAGGAACTTATACACCAACTCCTTCCACTTGCATCTGTTTCTGCGTTTCCGCAATTTTTTTTACCTCCATTCCTCGATGTTGTCTGCCCACTTTTTCCTTTGCCCGCCTTTGGTTCTTCTTTCGTCGATCATTCCTTGGAGGATCCTCTATGACAATATACCAACTTTAAAGAGATATAGTTTGTGGTTTCTGGCAATGATGAGAAGTTCTTTAAATTCACCATTGTATTCTTTAACTTTCACTTTTACCTGTTCAGTCGTGATATGATCCTTGTCGGAGATGCCTCTGTTACCTGGATTTTAAAATTATGTGTGCACATAATTATATTTTTTGTAACTCAACTATGATTCTACTTGACCTTCGAGCAAAGAAAAAGACGTAACAAACAATAAGATAAAAAGAAAGAATAAAAATAAATGAAGATGATGATGTGATCATACTTTGAAAGCCACATAAGAATGAAACCCAAAAAAAAGACAGCTTCATCAAAACACAGATTACATACAACTTTCTTCTCTGCAAATGACATCGCTCAGTAAGAGAAACATGATGTGGACATTAGGTCAATCAAACCTTATGATAAGTGATTCTGAAAATTAGTCACACATGCCTCAAGTCTTCCTAGTTGAATTAACATAGAACAAAACCGGAACCAACGAAAGGTCGTATTACGCTACATTCATTTTGAATTGTTTTTCATTTTGCTGACTGAATAATTAGATCAGACAGAACTAGTAACTTACTTCTACTTTTGGCTAACGAAGTACGTCCATGAACTGCTGAACACAATAAGAATGAGCACAAAAAAAAAAAAAAAAAGTGAAATTTTAATCTCCTTATGTGGAGGGTATCATTTCTACTTATGAACTCCATAAAAATCATCGTACAATCCCCGCAGAAAGGGGCAAACGCCTTTCATTCATCGTCAGCAGGACGGTGCCTTCAGCTCCTTTCCGGCCACTTCTCGGCATTATTTGTGTCGAAGGCGATTAAGCTCAACACTGGCAATTTCTATCAGTAATCTCTAGGCCAGTAAAGTGCATAGTCGTTTTATGGTGACGGTACACAATGTTTTCAAGGTACAATGAAAAAAAAAATGAAATCTACAGCTTTATCTAAAACATTGAATGCGGCTGTGCAAAGAAGGCAAATATTGCATGATAAAACTGGAGACGAGTCAAAACGGCAAATAACAATGAAAGCTACTCGTAATTCCAACAGAGTGAAATACAAAGACAAGCGTACCTGACTTCCTATACTTCTTTTGTCAACAGCGGCACTGTGATTCTTGAGCAGACTTGGACATAAATTGTCACGGTAATGGGTTAATATAGTCCTGTTGGGACAACCGATTGTGTACTTACGATGATTGTCCAAAACGGTTATGATCGTACATGGTAAAGGTAACGAGAACTAACAGTCTATTAACGATTGGCACATGGCGTGATGATCCTGAGGTCACGTGCTTTACACTGCGCGCACTTCGAGGCACTTCTTTCCATCAAATTATTCCTATAAGTTAGCCAAATGAATATAGCTATAGAATGAAAGTCAGGAACAGACTATAATGTCATCCTAGAAAATCTAAAGCAAACACAAAACATGAGAGAAAAAATAGTGGAAAACAAGCAAATTTTTTTGTCGAGCCTTAGTTAACTTATCAACTTCAATCAAATCATAATTGACTGCGGCCAAAACTATTTAGTGGTGACAACATACATGATAAGCAAGATATTTTTGAATATTTCATCCGATATCACGGGGCTATGGATTCAATATGGTCAGTTAATCGCCAATTTAAAGGGGGAGGGGGGAGGGCGTCCTGAAGGTGATTTTTTTTTGTTTGTTTGTCTTATTATTAAAGATATTGTAACCTTTTCCATTGAATTCGGCATGCTCAGATGAAGGAAAATAGTGAAAAATAAGTCCGACTTTTTCGAACAGTTGCCATGCCAACGAAGCCATCTTGGATTTTGGCGCCTATAAAATGGCTAAATTTAAAATTTATCTCCTCTGCCAAATTTCGACGAAATTTGATGAAACTTAATGAACATGTTGCCTAAAATAATATCTGAAATGTTACTTATTTTCAGCTCTCTGTAGAAAAAAAATAATTCTAGAAAACCATGAAAATGAAATTTTTAAAATGAAATTTCAAATTCCGCCGTTTTATTTTGTTTTTTGTTTTGTTTTTCATATTAAAAACCTATGTTTCTCTAAAACTTACTAAGAGAACGAGTTGCACATGTGTACGTTTTTTAATTTTGTTGTGAAATATGTATACCAGATTTGGTTAGAATCGGCTTAAAAAAAAAAAAAAAAAAAGAAGGGATATCGCAAAACACTGACCAAAAAAAACAAAAAAAACGGATTTTGAGACAAACGCGTTCAATTTCCTTTTTTTTTTCTCAAGGAAAAATGACATGAAGAGTTTTTTTTATTCGACTTTTTACCTCAGAACAGCCCTCTTTTACATACTAGCCCTCTCTCCGTGACTTCCAAGTCTTTTGCTGCCTTTTCTTGGCTTTCTGGGCATATCTTTTCTCGAATTTTGCTCTCTACCCCGATCATTATAAGGACTCCCCCCCCCCCCATAAGGGCTCTCATAGAGTCACTTTCGGGTTCTTGAGAGCCTATATGTGCCCGACATATCTTTTTCTGTCCAAATCAAGAGTGGCTTGACCTTTACGATGGCATATAGTCCACAAAACCGATCTCTGAAGCAGCAGAAAGAAAGGAAAATTATACTATTTGTAGGACGTGGAAATTCAGTTTAGAACGCCTGGTGAAAGCGTACACTGATAATCTGCGTTATCAGCAAGTTTGGTTGTTGTTTTTTTCACCTCATAGTGGTCATCCAGTGTCCATTCCTGGCACTGGGGCTCAAGATATTGGTAGAGGAAGTCATAATGAAGTGATTTATCTACTCTTGCTTATAAATAATCAAATAGTGATGACCTACCACTGCATTTAGCAGCCAGAAGGAGCCAAATCCTGGTTAACAATGGACCGGGACATCCGTTAAATGACCATGGGTCGAACACGTTAGAATAGATATACCCACTTTTTGATACCATTTTCATACTCAGAAAAGCCAGGACTTTTAAGAGAAAGCAAAAGCCTAAAATCTCATTTTTTAAAAATTTGTTTTTAGCAGACTCCATATTTCAGGAAGTCCCCCTCCACTCCCCTCACCCCACCCTGCCTTAAAAAAATCTTCGATTATGTATAAGCGTATTCTTGAAAAGACGATAATTTCCACAGTATCTATCTCACTGTTATTGTACTGGAATCACCCAAATGTGTCTATATCGACACCGTCTATTTTCTTAAATAGAACATGTCAAAGGGATTAAAATAACGAGGTGTAAGTTAGTAGAATACAAAATATGTAACATCCGTTTAGTCTGTCTGTCACTTCCCTTATGCATCCATCTCTTGAGATTTGGACGAACTGAAAATGATTGCCCTGTGTCAAGATCAATGCTTTAGATAAGCTTACTCTTACTGAGTATTTTAACGGTCGACTTGGGCCTCGCGTGTACACATTAATAATAAATATAGTGATTGAGAAACAAATCAAATCTCAATGAATATTGTCGATACAACTACATGTATTTAATTTGATTGTGAAATAGAGATCAAGGGGTCAGTTCTCATTAAACAATCTGCCCATTCTAGGTTTGTTAACTGCAAGATACTACTTTTGAAATTGGCCTAAAACATTACTGCGAATTCAGAATAAGATGAATTGCTTTACATGCTCTTGCATACTACGAGATAATAATAACACTGATGAAAATATGGGGGGAACAAGGTGACTCAGTTAATACAACAGTCAAAGGCGTCCAGGTCCAATTGAGAAGTTGCCAGTGAACCTATACCAAAGACATAGTATTATAAAATTAGACCTGCGCAACTTCCTGAAGGTCATGGTTTTATTATTATTATATTATAATTAAAGATATTTTAACCTTTTCTATCGAAATCGGCATGTTCAAATGAGAGGACAACAGTGAAAAAAAACAACAACGACTTTTTCAAACGGTTGCAATGGCAACATCGCCATCTTGGATTTTGGCGTCTCTAAAATGACTAACTTTAAAATCTATCTTCTCCGCTAGATTTCAATGAAACTTGATGAAATTGGTGAACATGTTGTTTGACATAGTATCTAAAACGTTACGGGTTTTCAACTCTTTTTATGGAAAAAAAAAGATTCTAGAAATTTTTTAAAATGCCATTGTAATAAAATTTTAAATTTCCTCTTTTTTTTTTTCATACTGAAAACCGATGTTTCTCTAAAACTCACTAACCTAGTGAAACGCACATATGTAATTTTTTTTATTCTTCTTGTGGAAATGACGTATGCCATATTTGGTTAGAATAGGTTCAGAAATAATAAAGGAGATAGCAAAATAATGTAAAAAAAACAAACAAACAAACAAACAAAAAAGCGGAATTCCAGAAAAACGCGTTTAAAGTTTTTTTGTTTTTTTTTTCAGCGCAAATTTGATATGGATAGCTTTTTGTTCGGCTTCCAATCTCGGAACCGCCCTTTCGTACATACTAGCCCTCTCTCCATGACTTCTGTGTCTTTTTCTGGCTTTCTCCGCATACCTTTTCTCGAATTATGCTCCCTACCCCTCGTCATTATAAGGGCTCTCACAGACTCACTCGCGTCAGAGTGGTCATTCAGTGCCCATCCCTGGCACTGGGGTTCAAGATATTGCTAGAAGAGGTCATGATAAAGTGTTTTATGCACTCTTAGCCTATATATAATCAAATAGTGACGATCCATCGCTGCATATAGCACTTTTTGATACCATTCTTATACTCAGAAAAGCAGGACATTTAAGAGAAAACAAAAATCCAAAATCGCAACGGCCGACAGCTTGAGTTATTGTGCTACCCGATATTGCGCAACTTTACTAAAAATAGGATTCTACATTTTTCAACCAATTTGTTGAAAGTTTACGTACACACTTTCAAGTTCATATCTAAAAATGATCAGAACAGATTTTTGATAATTGGCATAGTTTCTTTACACAAAGTTTTAAAATCGGTAAGACCCAAAAAAATCACAAATTTTCTTTATATTTCATCCCAAATTCTCACATTTCTCAAAATTTGAAATGTTATCATAATCCCTTCTGATCATTTTTTTTTTTTTTTATAGTTTTGTTTTGTATTCATGTCGAATTTCATGGCATATGCTTCAGAAATTTAAAAAAAAAAAAAAAAGGAGATCGCACTTTTGTGCTAAAAACCTCATTCTGAGAAAAACGGATTTATCTTTTTCATATACTAAAAAAAATCCAAAGCAGTTTTTGAGCGGGCTTTCAGCCTCAAAACATGTTTGTTTCAAATGCCAGCCGTCTCCTCCATGACTTCTATTTCTTTTAGTGCCTTTTCTTCCACTTTTGCTCCCTCACCCCATTTGTACAAGGGCTCCTGTAGAATCATTCCAACCTGCAGGGATTGTTATTTATGGCCGTAATGTCCTCGTCCGTTCGCAATGTCAACCGTGTTTTGTCCTTGCTGTCACAGATAGTCCGCCACTGTACTCTGAAACAGCAGAAATGGGGCATATTCCACAATAATTAGGTGGTGGAAAATCTATTTTACATGCCCATATCAAAGTTTTCACTGATATGCGGTGTGGTCAGCGCCTCAGATGATCAGACAATATCCACTCCTGGCATTGGGGCTCTCGATGTTAATGGAAGTGATCATAATCAAGTCTTGCCATACGCTCTATGCCCGTAGCCAGCAAAATAGAGCCCCGACTGAGCCAGAGTCTGCATGGCAGAGGGATCGGTCAATCTTTCAATGATCACCCTTCCAACATCTTAGAATACACATGTCAACTTTTTTTATACACCATTTTTATTTTCAGAAGAGGGAGAACTTTTAAAATGACCAAAAAAAAAAAAAAAACCAAACCGAATATTGTGGGCAAATACCCGATTTCAGGACCCCTTCCTCTCCCTCGTCACCCTTCTTCTTAACCTCACTCGGCATTCATCTGGGCACCTCTTGTTTCTTGTACACAAGTCATTTCCATCCTTCGCGAATGTTAGAAAGAGCCTTCAGATAACCACCCACTGGCGGTTGAAAGACGTAACATAACCGTCAACAGCCAGAGTCTGCCCAATTGTTTTCTACAATTCCTGTATTTGTCGGTTCATTTTAACTTCTGTCCACCTTATCGCTTTTCCCTTGCTCTTATTGTTTCATATAGCACAGTTTTAGTAAGACCTTTGGATGTCGTTGCATGGCCGACCCAACTTAGTGTCTTTTTCTTCATCTTTGTCAGAGAAGTTTCCTGAGAGTCAATGTATTGTTGGATGGTGCTGCAGACCTATTAGGTATAATACGTAGGAGAAGTCCAAGAAGTTTCGGTAGCACCGCATTTTCCTTTGCTGGTTGCATATGCATGTACATATACATATACATATTTTTTTCTTCTGCAATTTGGATGTCCCAAACCACATCTTACATGCACACTCACATTCTTTTCTTTCGAATCATAATCTAGTAGACAATTCTACAAAAAAAGATTCGCAAGAAAGGCCGATCAAGGATGAACCCTTTCATACCATCTCAGCAAACATAAAGAATAATAAATAAATCACACAACGAAGTATGAACTTATCTCTGTTCAATATAATTCGTTTATCATTACGTTATTAGCAAAGGGAACAAAACATCAACAATAAACATATTTATATAACTGGGACAAAGGGAAGGAATACTAAGCTTCTTACAATACCAATATTCTCATATAATTCGTGACGCGTGTCTGAGTATGTATATTTTGGGTTAACAAAAACCAGAGTCCTGATAATATTTTCTGGAAAAGAGGGTGAACAATGTATGATAGAAACCACAGTTAATTTCTAGGTTAGGACTGATACTGACAGTTTAAAAAAAAAAGGTATTTGAGTCCTTCTGTCCTGAACTTTTCGATATCTCACACCCGATTTTTTGGCACTATGCTAATTTCGACTCTATTTTTTAGCTTCCTCCACGCTTCCGGGATGTTCTCTGTTTCATCTCTGCTATAGTGGTGGGCAAAGGGCGGCCTCGAGTCTCGTACAGCTTCATAAACAACAGGACGGAGATCAAACACATGGCCGAGAAAAGGATGCCTGGGCCCCATCTAACAGTGTCTCCCTACAGAAATAATAAATATGTACAACATCATGGAGTCACTTTGTATCTGAATTTTGTATTGTAGGCCTACTACTGTGAAAGTACATAGCTTTGCCTAATTCTTTTCCTTGCTCTTTTTCTTCGTCTTGGTTTGTTTGGTGTGTTTTTGTGTCAATTTATCAGGATTTTCAAAGAGAACATGACAAAGGCAATGAATATAAGTGTATGGAAATGAATTAAAGGGATTGTTGTACACGTACAGATTAGCAGAGTGTGAGCAAAGCACGGAAAGGTCACATATTTGCAAATTACAGATTTGAAAGATTCTCTGATGTTTATATGCATGAGATGACTTAAGATGCTGATGTTTAGACATAACAGATTGCACGTTTCATAGTAAAGAAAATATTTAAAAAAAGAAAAAAAGAGAGAGAGAAAGAAAGAAAGTAAAAAAAAAAAAAGACTTACTATTTAATGATTTCACTGTGGATACATGTATTTGTATTTATAGTTGATAGTTACCAAAATTTCAGAATAAGGGGCCACCATTCCGCCTATTCTGGAAACACTTGAGCTGAGTCCAAGTCCTGCCGACCTAATTACAGATGTGTTAGATATAGAGCAGATATTAAAATAGTTGAAGCTTATAACAGTAGCAGCGGTAGCAGTGGAACAGAATACTAATTTATATTATGTTGTCGGATCCTGATCGTGTGTTCAAAATTATCATACAACATCTCTACACATTAAGTGAAAGAAGCATAAATCGTAATTAAACATATCATTATATCAAGATTCCTTCCATAAATGTGTGTGTGTGTATATGTATATGTATATGTACATATATATATACATAAAGAGAGAGACAGAGAGATAGAGAGTCAGAACGAGAGAGAGACCGATATAAATATAGATATAGATATAGATATAGATAGATAGATATAGATTATCGATATGACTGTATTAAAATTATAGTATTTTCACAGGAGTAACATTGTTAAAAATCCACTTCAAATTATGAAGTTGGTCATAATAATGATGTTGTTGACAGCATTAATATAAGCTTTAAAATTTCTCGAAGATATATAATTTTATATATGTTGATCGTTCTTCTTTTGTGATGCAATGCCAGAGTGAAATTCCCAAAGATTTTATCAGAGTTAGAGACTTACGGAATGCGAAACATTTCGGGCGAAGTTTATTTCGGGCAATTTGATGTGCACACTATAATAAAAATGATTACAAGTTCTGTGGATAAATCTAGCGCAAAAAGAAAGGAAGAAAGAAAGAATGAGAGAAAAAATCAAAGGCAAGCGGGATGGAAATGACTGATGAAAGTGTACAAACACTATGGCAGATTGTACTACTTATCAACTATAAGTACAAAGGCAACCTCCTGTTGATTAGGGTAAAATAAAAAATGAGACAGACTCTAGTGATAAGGAGAGGTGGAGGAGAAAAAGGATGGATCTCACAGAAAAGGGGAGAGAGAACAAGAAAGAATAGAGAAAACAAGAGAGAAAAGGGGAGCTAATACATGCAGGATGAAAGAATGTTCATCTGTTTCTACCAAATGTTATTCAGTACACATACGAAACAATGTGCTAACCTCAAATTGGTTGGAAACAGTTCTGGGGTATAGACGTAGATGGCAGTGAAACCGGCAGAAATGCCAAACTTGCCCAGCAAAGAGAACACTGTAGACAAAGCGGTGGTGGCGCTGCTGTTACCTAGGTACAAACAGGGGTGTACTAAATAAAACTATCCTCATGAAAAAAAAATGTTCTCAAGTAATACATCGAATCAATGCACCGTCAACGCCTTTCCATCCGCCCAATGTCAATAAGTAGTCTTTCAATCATATTAATAGATTACCTCGACTGGATATGCCTACTCTATTTCGTAAGAAATGAGTAGAATTTGAGTAGAATTTTGAATTTTTAGGCAATTTTGCCCTGACACCGGTATCTTCACGTATTACTGGAGACAATTTTAAAATGCGAAGGGCTCTCTAACCCGCTCGTGGTACCTCCAAGTCTCCGAA
This sequence comes from Peronia peronii, assembly GCA_039654565.1. NCBI lineage: Eukaryota > Metazoa > Mollusca > Gastropoda > Systellommatophora > Onchidiidae > Peronia > Peronia peronii. Next base: position 11,084 of record JBCEWB010090052.1, read on the forward strand.
CATTTTACCGTTTGTCCGAGGAGATCAGACTTGAGATATATCTAACCAAGAGCTGGAGAGCCACTGGAATTTCTTTTATCACCACATTCATCTTCCCTTAATAATCTTTTCCATCCGGATCACACCATTCGTTTTTCGCCCTTTTTTTTTTGCCTCTTCTCGTCTTCCACGATACCCATCATTTCCCGTGGAACTATTGAGGAGGCACTACACAGAAATGGTACAAAGTACTTAAGTAGAATTATAGAGATAAATCATAAGCATAAGAAAAGGATTACACATAAAAACTGAAAAGTGTATGGAACCTCACGTATTCGAACGTGTAAGCACCTCCTTTTGTTTACGACGATGTAGCGTGCAAAAGAGACGGACAAAAGCGAAATAATTACATATATCACCAATGATCTGTGACATCTACGTATATTTTCTTTTCCAAGTTTACTGTCCACCTTCCTTGTGACATTATTTTCCGCTATTGCTTTCTCTGTGGAATACCAACTTTACGAGAACGAGGACTGAGTACAAAACGAATATGGCGATTGTTTTGGTTTGCTTTAATGTGGTTTGCTTTTCTCACGAGAACAAGTTATTACCTAATGACATGAGCATCGTGGCGGTGAAGAGTGACGTCCCAGCGGTGATAAAAAACGTCATTATACTTCTCTTTCGTCCAAAGCTGTAAAAGAAATGCATACATCAGTAGACTGATAATATTCATTTGACTTGAAATATTTTCTGAACGACACACATACTGTAAACAGAAATAATTACTAGTCTTTGGATTTCGTATTTGGATTTCTTTAAGCGACAATAAACACTATTATCGAAACATGGTAATTTTTTTTGAAGTATTAGTATTAAATAGTATAATTACATAATATTTAAATCCAATACAAATTTGATAGCTATTTTTGATTTATTCACTGCCTCCCCCCCCCCCCCCAAAATGTTTATGCATATTTCTATTGGGAATATAGGACTGGTCAAATACTAACAACATCAGGGCGATATAATTGACGACAGCTGCGGCGTAGTCCACCACAGAGAGAAGGAAGAAATTGAAATATCTGTTTCCAGCCAGAGAGGATGACGTCATAAACAGTCCATAGTAGGTCACTGAATTTGTCATCCTGCCAAAGTACATAGTTATGACAATGAGTGTGTGTGTGTGTGTGTATGTGTGTGTGTGTGCACGTTTTTCTTTTCCAAGTGCATATGCAGGATTATAAAAGATTAACTATGAAGACATTTGCTGGTAAAAGTGTTGAGAACTAACAGACGCGTCATAAGCGGTCTCCTTATTTACTAGTTTCACCTCTGGGAAAACAATCTCACAGACTCACTGGCAATGCTCTATTAAAAAAAAAAATTAGTACGCCTACCTGTGTGTGATACCAGGGAAGCATATCACATCAGTCT
>JBCEWB010090073.1:0-12501 GCA_039654565.1 Peronia peronii
GTATTTTGTTATCAGCTCATTTCCCACCTGTCTCCAGGACTGGCAGTCTCAGATCTGGGATGTCTCTTGACGTTGATCTGGATGAACCTCTGTGCTAATCCGCTATTCCATCAATCTGATTTACCCTTTGATTCCATCGAATTCCAATATCTGACGGGAGGATGGCCACATGTGATTTTTGCACGTGTGACCAGCTGTATTACGGCTTTCATCACATTCGAGAGATGTCTTTGTATAACTTTACCACTTAAGGTAATCATGATAGAAGAGAATGTGTATCTTTCAGAAATACGTATATAATCAGGTAATATGTGCATCAATTTCAAGATTCGTTTTCGTTACTTACTTTCTCTTGTTTCAACAATCATTTCTGTCGTCACTTTCACAACCTTACATTTAGTTAATGAAATCGAGGGCTATGTTTACAAACACATACATCTTAAATGTAAATACTATTCCTCATCATACCTCATCATTTTCATCATTTGAACGAGATATGTGCATGTAGCTTTCTTACACTGCCGTTCTTTTTGTTCAGGACTGAAATGAAAGAGCCACCGATGGGCAGATGGATTACCCGTATAAGCTTGAAAACGTGATTCTATACCACAAAATTGAAAATGTTTTGGAACTGGCCCGAAATCAGAAATTTCTGGAGGACCAAATTCCAAAGACACGCAACGTAATTATAAATAACGTTGTAGTGGCGATGGGAAAAAATCCATGGGAAAAGCGGAAAGCTGTTGCTTCTATTAGATACGATTAATTAGTAGTACAAATAGGTAATATAATGATATCAGGTCTTGTGAAATAGGTCTGTTCTTATAAGTTCCAGTATGCAGAAAAATAGAATGCTTAGAATACAATTTACGCATCGCTCGTGATGAAACATTTTGGGTCATTATCAAGCATGGGACGAGCAGGCAATGACATTATATAAATTTTGGCTTTGTTCAGGTTTATTTAGATTTAAAAATTTTACAGAAATGGCCTGTTTCTATATCATGTACGGACAATTAATGAAAATTTCCAAGTATCACTTGTCAAAGACCTAAGCCAGTAAATACAGAGAGGATAATCTCAAGTCATGGTGGGTTGCCGGAAATTGATCGTCATAATAGATATTCATTTGAGGGGGGGGGGGAGGGAAGGGGGAGGGGGAGGGGCTCCGCCTGGGTTTTCCAGTTTGGGATAAAATGACAATTTTCGTTTTTTGTGTTTTTAGAAGGGGTTATCAGGTCTGTACCAGATTATAGCTCCAGAATGTTCCTATCACTAAAAGATTATTTATTGCAGATTTAAAAAAAAATATGAGGGGGACAATGAGGGGAAAAGATGGTATTGCCAACTTTTTTATTCTGCTCCTATTGATAACTGCAACTGATAACAGCAACTGCTGAATTCAACATGGTTTCGTGGGGATTTCTATTGTTATAAACAATCACTGGACTTTGATCGGGGAGCTTACCCATTCAGATTCAGTATATTAGCTTATGAAATAGTAAATATAGGCGCCAAGGCCCCAATTAAGACCCAAGAACAAGCCCTCCCGGAGACATTTAAGAGACAGAGCTTCATACTTCAAGGCCTATAGTTACTTCGATGTCTTCTCTGCCAATCTGTAGAGTTTTGTGCATACTGAAGATATTTTTTAGTGTGTTTTATAGTAAATAGATATTATTCTTTGCGTTTTCCTCGAAACTTTATAAGTCTGCTTTATTTTTCTATCTCTTCCAAAACTTACCAACATATTTTCATCATATTTCATATACATATTTTCCTTGACATAGTAAAGAAAATGATCGGGGCTTTTTTTTTTTATCTCTTATACTTTTTGAGAATTTTTTTGAGGAATAAAAAGCCAATTTTGCACATTTTTTTATACATGGCATTTTCAAAAATTCATTACAAAACAAACATAAAAAACTCAAATTCCTTTGCTTCATATTTTAGATATTGGATGTTAAAAATGACATGTAAAGTTTGGAACGATTTGGTTGGAAATAACGGAGGAGATAGATTTTGAAAAACACGTCAAAATCCAAGATGGCCGCCATTTCCATGGCAACCAGACATGCTAGCAAGTTTCCAAGGACATATTCTGAATCAGACAAACATGACAAATACACATGCACGCAGTAAAATGACCTAAGGTCAAAGACAAACAAACAAGTTTTCAGGTGCCGCCCCCTTCCCCCCTTTAATTAAGGCACTCTTTCTTCATTCCTAGTGACTTTTTTTTAGTGTTCTTGATTTCTGTTTACTTAAAATCCTTACACTGAGTGACTCATTAAGTTATACCCAAGACTATTGCTGACCATATGTTTTGCATATGCCCTCTGCGCATGTAAAGTCCTCACTTTTGTGTTTCACTTGTACATCTTAATTAGTAGGTATTCAGATCCATAGCTTAATAAAATAGAAGGATTGTGCAGCTCTCTTGTGATAACTTAGAGGCACATTTATTCATTGAACTATTCTTTTCTATTTACAAATCTGTGCAATAAACATGATGCAAATGCCCCACTATTTTGCGCCACAGAATGGAAAATTACTCATCCCGTTGTAGTAAAGTTCTGCCTAAAGTTGTTTTTTTTTTTTTCAGGAGAATGGCCATTTTTTTTAAGTTCTTAAACATAGATAAGTCTCTTCTCCAAACCTAGATCTGAAGACACGATAATCAGTGAATGAAAAACTCTGAGACTTTTTAGTCCCAACACTATTTTCGGTAATTTTGGAGCAAGCAGTTTTGACCCACATCAACTTTTTATCACAAATTCTCAGCTTGTCCGCTACTGTCTCAGGGATATGTTTGATATATTTCATATTCAAGATTTTCAAATCCATGGCATTCCAGATATAGGCTTTTGCTCTGGGCGCAAGAATATGCTCTCTGTATCAATGCTTGCCGTGTCATTTGTCATTGCGTTTTTTTTTTTAATCCGCTATTTCTGTTTAGGTAAAAACACTGATAACTCCCAAGAGGATGACTATCACAATTGCTTGTATGTTCATCGGTCTGATTGTCAGTGTGTCCCCAGTGTACTATGCCAACAGAATCGTTTGGAAATTTTTCCCAGACAGAAATAAGACCATGTTGGGATTGGGCTATACTCTTGATCGTGAGATCGTAGAGCGGGTGTCCTTCGTCATCAACAACGTTCTGATTCCTTTCACTACCTTTGTTATCGTCATAGTGTGTACTTCTATCTTGGTCTTCAAATTACGTCAGAAAGCGAAGTGGCGAGAAAAGTCGACATCTGCAGGACAAGCGGAAACACAGTCAAACCGTGACCAACGAGTTTCCCGCATGGTTGTGATGATCTCAGCTCTATTTATCATCTGTTTCATTCCTGCGGTCATCAATTTCATTATCATGGTCGTGGAACCAGAGGTCGCCATCGGTGGGAAATACAAAAATCTCTTCATCACCATGTTTTCTTTTGGTTTCCTTACAGAGTCCATCAATTCCAGTCTGAATATTTTCATATACTACCATATGAGCAGCAAATATCGGAATGTGTTTCGGCTCGTGCTCCGATTAAAAAATAACGAAGAAAGACGTTAGTTTTTTAATATACTTACTTAAACTACTACTTATTTCTTTAGAAATGAATAATTTTAAAAAATCAATAATTATGCGCAAACTTAAAAATATGCAGGGAAGCCTAATAGCTGTCTGTTGTATGGTGTTATACTAACAGTTTCCTTCTAACTCTGGCAGATTCTGCATTAGAACACCAGCAATATACTTTTTACTTAGAAGGCTAGGTGTACTAAGATAAAAAGATAAATCTTTTTGAAATGGATTATCTCTTCCACAATTTTTGAAAGAAACAGTAAATTTGACATAAACGACAGTCTTACACGCTGTTAGACACGATATAAACGTATGATCATTGCAGTTTTGTCTGTTACAGCTTTTAAATGTCACATCGGAGGATTTTCAATTTATCATTATCTATTTCCTTTTTCTCTAGCAGTTAGCCGTTGATGTTTTCTGAAATTCTGGCGTTTTCTGAATTGGCCTTGAATTTTATAACATTACTATGACTATCTAGTTATTATCAGTACATTTAACCACTAAACAAATAAGTAGGCTATGTTTTTTGTAATGCCCATCTTTTGTACTTTATTTATGACGTATAGGGCAGTAACATTTTAGAAGGGGAAAACAAAAAGGTCAGTGAATATGCCCAAATTCAAAATGACAAGAGAAGTGAAACCCAATGGATCATCTCTCTATTTAGTACCTAATAACAATATGAAAATGAACAATCTTCTTCGATCACATATGCATACAATTACTGAACAAAGAAATTAGCATGGAGAATAAGAACAATAACAGAAATACATCAAGATAAATGAATAAAATAAAACATGACATCAATCTGAAGGAGCTTTGAAACATGATCCTTGATAGAAATTTATTTAATTGCTTGTCATCAACACTTTTTTAAAGACTAAATTTTGGGCACAATATAACAGTTATATGCACTATTTTAACGTTCAATTTCAAAAATAAAAAAAGGCATACTGAAGGAAATAAACAAACATCTGTTTTGCATATTATCACTTTCGTCTTTTCTTTCTCTTTCTTTCTTTTTTTTAGCTCCTTTGATCTGTTTCACTTGCTTTATTTGTGTGTGTGTGTATGTTTGTGTGCGTGAGTATTGTGTGTACGTTTGTGTATGTGTGAGTGTATTTGTTTACGTGTCTTTATATGGAACTGTGAATATCCGTGAGTCATGTTCTGCATACAGGCCCATAGATGTACTAAAATAACGTTAGTATCTCTATGTACAGCCATGATCTTCTTAGTTTCCAAACCACTGATGAGAGATCTCAAGAGAAATTGAGACATTACATCCTCTCTAGAGATATCTTAGCACATTGTTTATCAAGACTTTGTTGTTGTTCTTTTTATTAGTGTTGTTTCTGCCTCAACAGCGAGAGAATTGTGTCTCAAAGATTATGAGCTCTCAAATAGTCCAAAAGTCCAAAATTAATAGGAACATTGCAAAGGAGCTGAACAGCTACAAACGGATACGGGGACACAGTGGCTCTATGGTTTGGCGTCTGCTCATGGAGAAAACAACTCATGGCGGTGAGGCCGGGATCGACATGCAGGTCCTGCATCGGGGGATCGAAGGACACGAAGATCAAAACCTGCATTTTTTCAGTGACTCAACGTTCCCTGGCTTCCTCTGGGTTAGGAAGCCCGACATCTAGCCTTCTCGCATAAGGGCGAACATATTTCGGAGGTCCCGTGTGTACGTCTCAGGATTGGAGGCTAAAGAAAAAACAAAACAAAAACAAAACAAAGCAAAAAACATAACAAAACTAAAACGGAATACAGCGATATTTCCTTTCGTTGGTAGCGTAACTAAATGGCATTTCCTGATCTTCTGCTTTTCATAGGCTGTGTCACAAGTCCAGATTTGACGGCGGCAGTGAAGATGGCCAAAGCAAGCCCTGCCCACGTGTTTACGCTGATAGAATAGAACTCTAGAGAAAGAAAAACTCTTCAGTGAGTTTCTATAGTATCACTTCTTCTGACTGCCGCGAAATAGTGACATGCAGAGAGTAAAAATAGAAGAACACACATAGACTTGCCACACATAGGAAGAAAAACATTAGGAACGAAGACGATAAATGTCATGAAGGGTAGATTCTATAATGGCGTGTTTCGGTTTATTATGACTAAATGAGATTAAGTAACATTCGTGCAGGCACTTATCATTGACCTAGAAGTCTGAGACATTTTTTTTTATCATGGATGGTGAGCGAATTTGATAAAGTTATTAACTACACTCATAAGTTAGTAAGTAAGTTGGCACTATACAATGCCATTACGAAGGATATTCTTCACGGATTTGGCTAAGAATCAATGTCGGAATTTGGTGGAAATTAATTTCTCAATCAAATTCAGATTATTGTGCTGAGGGACGTTTAGCCTCATTAGATTAGAGAATTCCGATGAAACCATAAGTTACTGACATTTTTTATCTGCTGGATGAAAGGCATTGTAAGCACAAGATTTATATGAGCCTTTCAACCTCCTGACGTGGTGGTTATCTCGCACAAGATTGTTACTGTTCTTTCTATATGAACTATCTGAGCCTCAAGAGTCACGAAAGACTTGAAATTATGCAACATTTGCATAACTTTTTATTAATTTACTGTACACGAAACAAATGCCTCCGTCTCTTCCAGAGATCACTTGACAGGAATAGCAGAACCCCTTGTGGTGTACTTTCCCTCACCAGAATGTTACCAGTAGAAAAAAAACTAAATTCTGTAATGAACAATTTATCAGCCTTAATTTCAATGATTTAGATCATTTAGAAGATGAGTCTTACTAGCAGACTGCTAATAAACGTGTGAAAAGATGAAAACAAAACAAAATAAACCCCCACTCCCCCCCCCCTAAAAAAAGAGATTTAAGATCCAAATAAAGCACCTACGATTAGTTTTGTTGGCCACGAGGTCTATCTTGCAGTTTAATGAGATAATATGAACCATTGAAGAAACGGTGCATCGGTAAATTTGTGAAAATTTTAACTACCCATCTTATTTGGAGAACAATTTGCACTTTCATACTTTAAAAAAAAAATGAACAAAAAACTTTCTTTCAAATTTCAAAATGTATTATTATTTTTGGCTTGTTTTATTCAGCAGTATATACAATGTTTTCATATATGACTTGTTTAGCAATTTAACCTGAGTTTGCATCTATTCCCCAACCACCTATAATAAGAACAAAAGAGAAAAAAAATAATCAAAACAGACTAAACTTTAAAACTGTAATACTGAACACTGAAATTGGTACAATAATCCATACGAGGGCTCTGGTGATGATGAGTGTTTGTTTTTTTTTTCCTTCAGAAAAACTTAATAGATAGATTTACTACAGAGAGTGGAGAATACGAAAAACAGATTAATTTAAACTTGTCATTTCAGCAAAGGTTAAAAACTGAGTTCAGTTCAAACCTGGCTATAGAACTCCATTGAATAATATATTTAATTTCCAGTCAAATTTCCAGCTCTACGTACACATTCTTACCCACGTCAAGACAGAGAATAAGAATTCCATAGTAAATTGAATAATTTTAATTTTCGCGATGCTTCAGAGGTAGAATTATTGAAAAAGGAATATAGATTTACATAATCGTAAAAGTGATCCATACAGCATTCTTTTTTCCCTTTTTTTCTCTTCACAATCTGTCCGATTTCCTACAGCTACTGCTAAAGGAGAAATATATCAGAAAAGAATTCTTTCCGCTCATTTTATTATCATTATGAACATTCAGCAAGTTCACAACTGAGATTTGGCCTCTTGATCCTGTAGCTGTACAAGATGTTCACACCTCAAATCTTCTATCTCAATCTTTCAGTCGAAGCAGCCTCCTAAATAAGGCGCGGTACTTACTGCCCATGTGATAGTAAATGAAAATGTTCATGCTAGAATTTACGGCCTCTGTGATATAAGAAAAGGAAAATAAGCAAACTAATAAGTTTATGTATTTTCCATCGATGGATACCTCTGGCTCGACGAGAATATTGAAAAAAATATTGAGAAAAATTGAAATCACTCATGGTTCCCTGGCAAGGGCCGCCATCTTGGATTTTAGTACCCGATATCGGGTAACTTTACTATAAATAGGATTCTACATTTTTCAGCCGATTTGCTTGAAACTTTGCGTACAAACTTTTCAGTTCAATATCCAAATTTGGTCGGACCAGATTTTTGATAAATGGCTTAGTTTTATTTTTCGTAAAGTTTGAAATCGGTATGTTAAAAAAAATAAATAAATAAATAAAAATTCACGATTTTGCGAAAATTGCTCAAAAATTTTAAATATTATGAAAAATTCCCTTTGACCATTTTTTAAAAAATATTTTTTTTTATTTGCATTCATGCCAAATTTTTAACGGGAATTGCTCCAGAAATAATAATAATTTTTTAAAAAGTAGATCGCATATTTGTGCTAAAAAAAAAACCAACTCATTTTGAGAAAACGTTAAAGATTTTTTTCGCTAGAAAAAACAGCCGTAAAGAGTTTTTGATCGAGCTTTCAACTCTAAAACATGTTTATTTCACATGCTAGAGTTCTTTCTATGACTTCTATGTCTTGTTTTGCCATCTCCCGTGCCTCTACTCACATTTTTGCTCCCTTACCCCCTATCAGCAAAAGGGCTCCGGCAGAGTCATTTCACAGTCCAGGGAGGCCTATATATGGTTGCCATGTCTTCGTCGATCAAAACCAAGAGTGTCTTTATCCTTGCTGTGATAGATAATCCATTATTGTACTCTAAAACATCAGAAACAGGGCATATTCCATCTCCATTAGGCCATGGGAGGTTTATTTTAGAGATCCAGGTGAAAGTTTTCACTGATATTCGGCGCGATCAACGCCTTAGATGGCCAGCTCGTGTCTACTCCTGGCATTGGGGCTCACGATATTAGTGAAAGAGATCATAATCAAGCCTTTTATACACAATTTGCCCCTCGCCAGCGAAATATTGATGATATATATATAGAGCCAGAACGAACAAGAGCCTGGGTGGCAGAGAGGCCAGTCAACTTTTGCTTGACCATCCTCCCCACACCTTAGAATGAACATATCAGCTTTTTATACCAGTTTTATATTCAGAAAATGTAGAGCTTTTAAAAGGAAACAAAAGTCCAGAATCGAATATTTTGAGCAAAAACCCCACTTCAGGACCCCTCCCCCCTTCCATCCCCTTTTAAATCTCAATAGATAGATAGTTAAATATGAGACATTTTATCTTCGGGCCATTTGCTGTTACGCTGACTTACCTAACAACGGGACATTGACAGAATCTTTGAAGCCTTGCTTGACGAAGCAGATGACATTAATAACGTTTGTTCCTGTGCCAAAAATAGACATGAGTTCGCAGACGATGACCACATTGAAGCTTTGAATGATCAGTAGAGCTAGATCGCTGATCAGTCCTTTATTGTGAGGACCAAGAGATACCGCTGTCAAATTACTTATCTGTGCCATCAGCTCTTCGATTGTCTTTGTGATGCTGTTATAGAAAAAGATTATTTACTCAGGGAAAAGTTATATGTCACAAAGGACATTTGCCACGCATGCCTTAATCAAATTTCGTAAATTTCGGTTTTAAAATGCAGTTAACTGTTACCCATTCAAGTCCAGAAAGAAACAGGTTAAGGGAATTAATAATAAAACCCATCACTGAAAAACCCAGTATGTTACTTTTAATTACGTGTAGTTATTGTCTCGTTGTGATCGTAATTCCTAAGATTGCTGTTGTTGTAATAGTGTTGTTGTTAACCAGAATCATCGTTTCACTTTAACAATATGATTTAGTAAGTCTATGTGACGGCAAACAAAATTCTATCGATCAGTTATTTTGGCGTGGTACACTTTACATGGTCAGATCTGGACTGACTGATGGATAATGAGCCCGTGACTCAAGAATACAAGATACTCAGATGTTTAGTTCTACAATGCTTTTAACAGACTATATATATATTTTTTGAAATCTGCCCAAATAGGTTCTGTGCGTATTAAATATAATTGGTGCTATGAGATGTCAATTTTTCTGACAGAAATTGAAAACAATTATCATTATTATTCTAGAAGATATCGCAACAAAGTTTTAGAGAGATAATAAATTTGCAGATGTATAACTTTTCAAGAAAAAACATCTCCCATGCTGATACATTAATGGCCTCTCTATTTTTTCTGCATGGTCATGTTGCTTTATTTTCATAGTTTGTTAAGGAATAGAATCATGTCAACATCTTCAGATACCAATAAATAACAAAGTAAAATCAGTGAGAGCTATGTTTCAAGCTTAGTTTGCAGTGCAGTCTGTTACAGCTCGAGCAGAAGCAGTTCGGCACTTGATCCAGTTGCAGACCCGGCGAACGACAGTCCTAGATCTAGTCTATTGGTGATCAACTTTTTTAGCGAGAACTCGATAGCTAACAGTTTGAGTCTATCAATGAGTGCCAATCTGTGGTCCCAATTCCCCCATCTGAAATTCTGCTGGGAAGCCCTACTTACACGAAGAGCGACGATGTGGGACTGTTACATGCCTCTGGCCCTCCTTTACCCTATTTGCGGTGATGTCTTTGATCTGTCACCCTGATTAGCAGTATGGGTCTAAACTTAGCGCTCTCCCTCTCTTCCCCTTCATAGTCAACACTTCATGCACTGGTAGAAACAACAAGCAAAGAGTTGACGAGGCAAGGCCAGTGGTCACAAACAACCCACGCGCCACACGGTAGAAGTGGATCGGTAAATGAACCTGATAAGTGGATCGGGTAACTTAACCAGATAAGCAAATCGGGTAATTGAACCGGATAAATTCGAAAATTTCATTATTTAAGTTGGACTTCGGAACTGGTTATCGAAATCAAGATTCAGATTTTCACCTAGCACTACTGGTTTGCTTCCTTTTTCTCAACACGAAACAGCATTGTTACACCAATTGTAAAGTTGCAAATCTCAACTTTAGAGGCTAACTTAGTGTTGTAAATTCTGGTCCGGGTTTCGTTATTCTCAGTATTTTGTAACTATTGCTGCTATATGAAGGAAGGCTTGTATAAACTACAAAACTCCGGTCCTCAGGCAATGACATTCTTTTATAACCTTCCTTTCTTCGAGATAAAATCAATATTCCTTTATATGCTCTTCAGACTGAGGTCTCTTACCTGTTTTAGGCTATCAAACCTCACTGACAACTTATTTAATGATAAATATACTTGATAAAATAGGAATGGCAAGAACAGCATTTACCAACCTCAATAACATCTGGAAGGATCGTGCCATCTTTACAAGAACAAACGTTAGGTTATTCAACTCTAATGTTAAGTCAGTCCTATTGTATGGAAGTGAAACTTGGAACTTAACTCAGACTTGGACCAACAAATTACAAAGTTGTATTAATGGCTCCTTGAGGAAGATCCTGCGAATCAGATGGCCAGATACCATTCAAAATGTAGTTCTCTGGGAAAGGACAGAACAGAAACCACTAGACACAGAGACAGGTCAACGAAGATGGAGGTGGATAGGACACACCCTTAGGAGGCCATGCAGCAGTACTACAAGGCATGCACTTCAATAGAACCCACAGGGACAGAGAAATAGGGGTAGGCCGTGAACAACCTGGAGAAGACTCATGGAGGATGATTTGAAGAGAGGAAGGCTGCAGTGGAAAGATGCAGTGAGAAGTGCCCAGGATAGGAGAAAGTGGAAGTCTGTTGTTCGCGGCCTATACCCTGATACAGGATGAAAAGGGCGTTAATGATGATGATGATGATACTTGATAAAAAAACAATATCTTATAAATATCTTATTCAATTGTCATTATGGTATGATTATCTATGGAGACAATTTTGATCTCACTCATGTGAAATATTTGCCCATTGACGAAATGGAACATACGCCCCTAGATCATACTATGAGATCTGTTTCATTTTGTCACAATTACATGAATTTTCCTGTCTGGCTTAGTACGTATGAACAAATCTTTAACCGAGAGCCGGTCGAGGTTACTGTAATTGCCATTTACAAATACAGTAGTTATTGTCATAGGAACATCGATTGCAAATATCTGATGGAATGGATATCTGAACGAAAAATTACTCCTTATTTCCGTTCGATTTCCATTGCATGCAGAATTTAAAGACTCCTTTTTTTTTTTTATCTCTTGAGCTTATGTTGGATGTTATTTCTTTTCTGTTTATTTATCTTTCACTTTTTTATATTTCTCTCCAACACACACATACACACACACACACACACACACACAGAGTAAAGAGGGTCAGTGGCACAAACTCATTATTATGCTATTTGCTGAGTTTCAGGTGGCCCATTTTTTTCATATTACATCAGTTCTACTATTGAAACTTGGTATATTGCTAATAAGGTCCTGACATGCAACTATTAACTATTAATATGTACCAGCATGAAAAGGCTGGAATAAAGGACAGGATTGACATGTATTTTTGTTTAAATTGTGAGTGAACTATTTTATGTGCCATATGAGACGCAGAGAAAATAACTTATCATTACAAGTGTCACTGTGACAGCACTATATTAAATCATATTTCCTAACGCTGTAGCGAAAACTGGCTTCAGATCCAGCTTGCCAGACAGGTGGTAATTCTCTTTTAAATTTTAATAACAACAAGACCACCATCAACAGAAGACTGACAAATAAAGAAGCATTGTTCAGCCATTGCATTGAGTAACTTCCAGAGACAGCTCCTCTGTGCAGATCTGTCAATATGCAGCATTTCTGGAACTATTTAGTAATTACGAAGTGAGGTGAAATTGGTGGACAAAAGGATAGCTCGCGAGCCAGCCATTCACACAGACAGACAGAGAAATAAACGGATAGCTAGATAGCTAGACAGATGGATAGATAGATAGATAGATAGATAGATAGATAGATAGATAGATAGATAGATAGACAGACAGACAGACAGACAGACAG
>JBCEWB010090084.1:0-12501 GCA_039654565.1 Peronia peronii
TCTACCCACAAAATTTCTCAGCAAAAATTGGCAACTTCTAAAAGCCGAGGTAATCCTACTTTCTTTGGATTGAAAGGTTTAAGAAAAACAAACAAACAGACATAAATAGCTTTTCAATGCTCAACCGAAGATATTATTGTCACTAGTGTGCATAGGTGGCTATTAAAGAAACCAGTCAGACATCTAATACTTTGAAATATGAGTGAAGCAGTTTTGAGCCAGTCGGTGTACCTTCCAGACTATAAATCTTCCATTATAACGTAAAACTAGGTCAGGTAGATCAGCAGTGAACTGCGGTGATAGTCTAGAAATGTATATGGTATCTTATCGTTGGCGAAAGTGCCCAGATGAACTTTTTGATCTGTAGGCCTATTTTAAATTAAGTGTCGCGGATAGTACTGATATAGATAGCTTGAGAAAAAGAAAGTCGTTTGATTGTTCTGAGTGGCAGAAACAAGTGGTATAAGAATACATGTAAAATATGTCTTCATTTCTGAATGTGGGCCTCTGAATTCCAGGTTTAAGCAGCGATATTAAAAAAAGAAAAAAAAAATCTTCTATCATGGCCTTTTATCGTACTTTTGTACGCTGAAAGATGAGACCATCTCCACTTTGTAGTTTCAATCCATAAAATATTTGAGATATAATAATAATAATAATAATAATAATAATAATAATAATAATAATAATAATAACAGTAAAAAAATAAATAATTATGGTGGGGAGAAAATGAAATGACTGTGCACGATGCCTCAGACGCATTCTCCATATAAAGTCATTTCGCAGTAGGCTATGGTTTTCTGAAGTACCGTAATAATAACAGGTTCAGCTTTTTCAGCCGTGGCAAACAGGCCAAGCCGGTTTGCTTCCAATGCTAATTTTTGTTCAGTAAAGTGCGCAAACTAATTTTAGTGTGTGTGAAACCCATCGTTCCCCAAGAATTCATTTGACAAAAAGCATCAAGTTTACGTTCCTTTCAGACTCGACGTGCTGTATTATGGTTTTCAACGGCAACATTGAAACCTTTAAAAAAAAAATCTCAACAATCAGCCACTCCCCTCAGCGGAATCTGCCGCCCAAGTGCAAACACGGACTGCTCCCTCAGGTAAACACAACACACAGATGCTGTGCGATGCGACCGTCCCAGCCACATGAACACGACACGCGGTGCGACACGGGCTTGACACATCACACAGGACCACCGGGCCAAGTTTTTAGGTCAAGATTACTTATCGTGATTTGGGATTTTAAAACCCTGTATGATTTTCAAGGTAGGATCTCGAGTTGCGTGTATCATAGAGTTTCATGTCAGAAATCGTGTTCTTTTGTTTTTTTTTCGGCAGACAACTTCTGTTGACTGACAATTTATGGTAGAGATGACTGGAGTCTAGATCTAGGACTGGGAAATCCAATGAGTAAGAGTAATGGAAAATTGAAAGTGTCTGGGCCACTACGAACGAACACAGCTGTTTTACAACTACTGGACCGTGTCGCTAAACAGCCTGGACATCCGCTATGGTCTGATCTAGATCTAGATCTAATGGTCAGTCTGTCGATTACAGCTGATATTAATCCAATGTGGGCCAGCCCTGTCCGCGCTTACCTGAGCGCTGTAGCCGTTAGCACAAGTAGGCCTTTAAATCATGTCCGCATCTCGACTGCAAGTGAGGGGGGAGGGGGAGGCAAAAGGCAGCTTCGCCTTGTCATAGGAAATTTGCCGGATTTTCCTCTACCGCGTTACTGTTTTTCCCATTCCAATAGATGGTCTTCAGGAAACTTTCTGATTCGAATGAAAAATTATACTGTACCTGACACAGGAACTTAGCATGCCATAATATTAATAGGATACAGAACCAAACAGGTGTGTTATTACAGGATATTTCTCTGGGAAATTACTTGGTGTTTAGTTTGCTCTTTGAGTCATGATTATTGAACAAGTTTCCCACAGGGATTTGTACTTTGTAAGAGCAGTAATGAAATAAACTTGATGTTTGAAAAATCAACAGTGTATGAAATTATTTGTGGATGTGAACTGTTAGTGACTGAGTAGACTTAGGCCTACAAAACATTTTTGCGATGAAAGATACAATCATGGCTTCATTGTCCATGGGAAGAGGTAATGGATGCTAACTGACAGATCCATGTCACACCCAAGATAATATAGAAATCAGTTGTGAATTATATTTTATCTCTTGAAAAGTTAGAATAACATCTTCAGTTAGTTGATATCATTTGTCATCAATCATTGTTTTTTTGTTTTACTTTAAAAAATCAGTGCCAGATACATGGCACTCTTTAATTTTGTAATATATACAGAATGCAGCCTGTAGGAAAGTTTCTGGGACTGAAAATTGCCCGCCGTGAATTGTGAATAAGAAAAACTAAAGCTTAAAATGATGGCATCGGAAGTGGGACAATGTTCTACAGGCAGATATAGTTTAGGCACAAATAGACAGCTAATGTGCGAGGTTGAGACATTATCAGAGTAATTCATTTACATTTTTAACCTCCTATTTTTCATTTTATATTGCTGAGGCCTTCTATTCATTTTTGTATATCCTGCTGTTATCTTTTTTATTGATTATTTTCTTACATTCACATTTGTGTTTTTAATTCTATAATTTTGAATGATATTTGGTCGAGATTTAAATTTAAGTGCTTACTTTTCTGATGGGTGGCAGGTTGGCACTACATTGACAGTGAAACTGTGTAAACATTATCACATTATCTGTTGTGAGCCTTATGCGAAGAGGATAATATATTACCAGAATGGAAACTTTGTGATAGTTAACCTTTTTTATTTTATTTGTTTTTGTTTTAACTTTAAATTCAAGGTTGTGATAGTTTTCAATTTATATTGGTGTTCAAACAATATGACTCTCAAGTCCATATTAGCTTTCTCTGGTAGGTTTTTGCACAGGATATTTTATAAAAAATATTAAATATTGCAAGTCAATCACTTTTGTACATGTAACATCCATCAAAAGAAATAAGAATGTAATATCAGTAAATCTGATCGTGATAAAGAAGTCTTTCAAAAGTAGCATGCACAGTTAATCCCATCAAAATTGTAATGTTCCCCACCTATTGAGAGAGTTATGACATTATCACATTGAGAGAATTAATTATCATTGATGTTGAAATGTAATAGTAGAATTCCCACATTTTACCATGTTATTAGTGCGTCATTCACATAGAACATCAGCTATCAGGAAAAGTGTTGCACAAAAATGGTGGTATGTAGTTACTACTTATTTATCCTCCGCTATCAAGTTTTGTCAAAATGACCTAGTCAGGAATGCAGGCTGGTGAATTAAGAATATTTTTGTTATCTGAACAAACACTGAACAGTTGGTAGAGTCAGTTTTCTTGTTTACCTTGTCATCTGTGGACAGTTTGATTGTGAGACAATGGGCATTAGAAACTGTGAGTTACAAACATAACCACGTTTATATAATATGTGTATTGAATCAGCTTATAGATCTTACCTTTCACCTTTTTTTTCCTTGAAGCACCTAGGCATGAATTCAGAGTAGAAAATTTTTAAAAAAAGCTTTAAAAAAACACAAAGAAAGAAAAAGATCAGTAGTTAATAAGGTTTGAATTGCTAGGAATCAGTTCATTGGTCTTACCTTTTTGATGTTTTTTTTCTCCTCTTATGAAAATTTTATCATATAGTGAAGTCAGATGTTTAAGACAGTGCAAATGAGGAAAACTAGAAAAATTGAGACGCATAGCAATCACCGTGTTCAGTGTTACATAGATATATATGGAGTTATGTCAGTTTTATCTGTTGTTACCTAGCAGTTTGTTTTCTCTCAGTTGCTGTGCATGGAAATCTTGTTGCATGTTTGAGTAGAAATGTTACAACTTCATTGATATCTTTGTGGCTGCACTTACTCTATAGGCCTCCATTAGAAACCTCTGGCTGCTCTGATGCTGGGTGGTCTTTCTTGGTTTGCTTCTGCCTATGAACATGACATGAAAAGTTTCAACCCCTTCACTGTCACAATTTATGAACATTCAGTCTGGTGTCCCATCTTGACATTTATCAATGACCTGTGCCAGTTGTTGACAGCCTCATTGTTTGTTGATTCTCTTGTTGTGTTTGAGAAAAAAGTTGCCATATCCAGCCTTTGAAAGTAGCCAAAGCCTGACTGATTGGTTGAATCCTAGAAATCATGATATGGGAGTCCCAAGGTTCATTGATCTCTGTATAACAGAATAGAAAGAGAGTGAACTATTGAAGCATGCAATGTTATAGCATTGTCTGTAAAATTTAGGCTCTTGCTTGAGAAGAGTCGTCTTTGTGTTGTTGAAAGTAGGACCTCATTCTTTCTGTGCCAATCTTTTATCCATGCCAGTTTTTTTTTAATGTTATTGAGTAACAAAAAATGTTACTGGCCCTTTTCTACTTCTGCTACCCAGCTGCCATTCACTCTACACTCTGTCAGATGCCATTTCATGAATCAATCATAGACCCATGCATCATATCAAATAGAAATTATTTCCTTCTCAAAAAGCTGGGCAAGGTTTTACCCGTGTGGGATGCTGCTTGAGCCAGCTATTAAGTTAAGATTTTACTTTGTCATATAAAATAGGAAGGTCAACAGATACAGTGCTCTTCCTTTGTTGTCAACTTTTACTGATAGAGATTTGAGTATTTGACTTTCTTGTTTTACGGGATAGAAAGCTTTTAGGCCAACAATTTGACTTCCCATTTTTGACCTTTTGCTTTTTGAGATCTGATTTTCTGCTTTAAAAAATAGAAAGTTTAGCCAACATCTGGATTTCCCATTATGCCGTACTTGGCTAACTGGAATTTGTTTGTAGTTTTCACTGGATAGAAAGTTAGACCAACACTACAATTTTCCTATTGTGTATAATTTCCTGGGTGAAATTTGACTTTGGTTCCTTTGCAGCTTTGAAATTCAAACTGATCCCACACGCTTCCCATTCTGTCATAATTGTTTGATGGAATGAGATCTGACCTTGTTTCTTACAGGATAAAAAAGTTAGCCAAATTTGTGAAGCCTGTTATGAGTTGCTGATTGAGGTTTGTTGTTTGTGTTTTTGCAGGATATTAGCCAGCCGAACCTGCGCCATGTCCTCCCGGCGTGATGCCACAGCTTTGGACCAGTGTGTCTCCAGGCTCAAGGATAAACAGGTAAGACCTACCATAGCCTGGACCTTTTTATATCTAGTGATTCTTAGGAAATACAATCTCACATATTGGCTATATCAACATTACTAGAGACAGACATGTCCCTTTTCTGACTAACGTCTCCACTCCCAGCTAGAACAAATCAAAGAAAAGAAAAGGCTTTTATGTGATCTTTTTTTCTATGCTTATATAAAAAAAAAAAAGACCTATATATTCCTTTCCACTTTGCCCACTACTCAGAGATACATGTATACCTTATAGTTAAAGGACTAGATAGAAAACTTGCCAGTCCTTAATGAGCTAACAGAAATTGACAAATGTAACTTAGCTTCAGGGCGCATGTCCCGAGACATGTAGTAAGGGAATAGACAGGTTAAGAGGTTTTCACATTTGCGCAGAAAAATAGGTCTGTTATTATCCACAGCATAATTGGCAATAAATGAAGAAACTGGAATTGTGTTTAACTGAGATATTGGCATTCAATAGAGAGAGAGAGAGGGGGGAGAATAATCAAATTGATATTTTACCTCTTTAAATGCTAAGCTCCTGGCATCAACATCTTATTGTCTCTTCCGCATGAAAACTGGTGAATCTTGTCAGATTTTTAAAATTAAACCCTGTCATCATAAAATAAGACTTCCTTTTGTCGGGAATAAATCTTCTTGTAACTAGATTCAAAAGACTAAAGTGGACTCCAAAATTTTCAACGGTTGTGGATCCAGCAGTAATACTGAAAGGGTTAAGAAGAGTTCAGATTGGGGGGGGGGGGGTTTGACAGATATTCACAGTTTTTGAGAAAGAAAATAGTAGAGTGCATAGCTGGGATATTAAGTTATCTCCTTGTCATTGTATTTCCTGTGTCTATCTTGTAATTTCCGTCGATATTGAAGGCTGCTATACACCCACTATTTTGTTCATCTAATAGGACACAGCGTGTTATGTTGATCCCGTTTATTAATATTGTGCATTGCACGCTGATTACTGCCCCGTTGGCAGCTGTGACAGCAGTTTTATTGGTCTTATATCGCGAATCTTGTAGACAGTTGGAAACCCTTTAGTATAATAACATTGTAGTCTGATCGTTGAGTTCTTTTTTCCTGTTAAATATGTCTTTACTGTACCTCTGACATTGTGTACATTTATTTTGGTTTGTTTTTCTTAAGCCTTTCAATCCTAAGAAAGTAGGATTATCTCGGCTTTTAGAGGTTGCCAATTTTGTGGGTAGAAATTTGGAATTTGGAAATTTTGCCCGGACAGCGGCACGCAGCCTACTCTCCCATCGATTTTGAACTGCCAAGGGTTCTTTAACGTGCATACCGTACATACGGGACCTCCGAAATATATTCTGCCTTATCCGAGAAGGCAAGGCGTCGGGCTTCCCTACCCACTGGAAGCCAGGGGACCGTTGAGTCACTGAAAAAATGCGGTTTTCGATCTTCGTGTCCTTACATCTCCCGATGCAGGACCCGCGAGTCGATCCCGGCCTGTTTTCTCCGTGAGCAGACGCCAGACCACAGAGCTACAGCGCCCCCTGTATACATTTAAACACTACCATTTGATATTTATATGGAGCTTTGCAGGTCAATGAAAGAAAATGCTTGGAACTGTTTGCGCTCAATTTCGCAAACCATATGTTTCAATATTCAGGTTACATAATCCAGTCCTACACAATGACGGGTCTATCCTAAAACAGAAGTGAGTTGATCAGAGAAACTGCATGCACTGTCCTTGCCTTGCACGATGGGCAGTATGTTGGGGAAACCTGGGGGTTATCAGTTGTGTTTTGTTAATGTTATGGATGTCAAAGTAGAGACTTGAACTGGGAAGAAAATCATCGTTGTTGAGGCCCTTCATCCAAATATGGCAACAGGCAGTAATAAAAAGGCTGAAATATCAGATACGTTTTTTTTAAAACTGGATCTCCAACTCTTTTGTTGTGCAATGCTGTCGTTCTTCTTTCTTTCTTTCTCTTTTTCTGTCTTTTCTTCTTTCTTTTTACCTTTCTTTATTCTCTCTTTCTTTTTTCGTTCTTTCTATCTTTTGTTCTTTCTTCTTGCTTTCTTTCTCCTCCCTTCCCCTTCCTTTTTTCATTGTAGCTTCCCCTCTCTGTCTCTCGCTCTTCATTCTATCTATCCCGCTTCTCTTTCACTCTGTCTATTCTCGTTCTGTCTCGAGTCTGCTAAGGCTTGCTTGGTCTTTTTTTTCGTCTGTTTCACAATTTCTGTGCCTTTCTCTCGTTTTCCATCGGGCTGTCTCATACTATATATATATCACATTCTCACAATTGGTCCCATCTTTTCAAAATCTGTTTCAGTTCTCATATCAACTATCTCATTTTCTCGTATTGTGGCCCGCTCTCCTATCCGGATATCTGGTATAGGCAGGTCTTTCCATGTGTGTAACGGGAAGCTAAATAAGGACCACTCCAAAAACTTTTTTATAGGTAGTACAGGAAACAGAATAAGTCTCAAAAATGGACAGCATATCAGATGGCGATGGTTATGATATGGTGGGGAAGAGTGGAGTGAAAAAGTGGATGGGTAGGTGGGTTGAGGCAGATAGGAAGGTACATTGCAAGGCCCCTCTTGTATATAGTGGAAGATTTTATTTTTGGGAAATCCTCCAGGGTATTCACGAGGAATTCAAAAGAGCTAGCTAGATGGACGATGAATGCTGTCTTTTCGTTCTTTTATATTATGTTATATCCACACATCAGTGATTTTATAAAGCTTCGCTGAACGGAAAATATTGTAGGCAGTAGTTCACCTGGTAATGAAACGTAAGAGAGATTTACTTGAGGCGACGTTTCAATGTGTGTCTTAGCAGGAAATCGGTAGACAAGTAATAGAATATACGAGAATGTAGGGATATATATTATATACATAGCAGAAAGACAGATAGATAAATAAATAGATAAATAGACAGACAGATAGACAGACAGACAGATAGACAGACGGATGGATGGATGGATGGATGGATGGATGGATAGATAGATAGACAGACAGACAGATATGCAGGGGTGGTGGAGAGGGTGAGAGAAAGTTGTAACGAAGTTTTAGTGCTTGTCTCAGCAGGCTGGTTGTGGTGGTAGAGAATTAAGTGTCCCAGGGCTCGAGATTTAGTGCATTCCTGTTGGGTAAAGCTATGTTTCAGTGAATGCGGACGCTCTGGTTTGAAAGAGCCGTTAGAAATGGTTAATTGATTGTTTTTCGGCTGATTATTGGGAATTTGTTGATCAGTTAGCTTTTGAATAAATCATGTTAACTAGATCGTTATTGAACCATTTGGTTATGTAGTAAACTAGTCAACTGGTTAGACGATAGTTTTGTCAGTTGGTTAGTTAATTAGTTAATCAGTTAGATAGATAGTTACTTAGGTAGGTAAGTAGTCAAATTGTTAGATAGTTATCCAAAGATTCCTATTTTTTATATAATTATATATAGTATAAATAATAATAATAGAAAAATAATACATTATGATATTTTATACATAATATGATAATAGTATAACATGTAAGTTAGCTGGCGTTACAGATATTTATTTCCCAAGGAGGTGGGGCAAGGGGAGGGGAGAAGAGAAGAGCGGAGACATGGTGGAAAGAGAGCTTACAGTAATATATATAAGGAGTGGAAATACAAACGATATTAAATAATGAACGTTTTGAGAAGAAAAAAAAATTAATATACATGTAGTATTAGTATCATTTGCATCTCCATGTACCCTTGGACCAGAAAGATGTCCTGATTAAAATAATCACCCCCATTTCCTCCCAGTTAGCCCTGCATTGGCAATGTTCCCTTAGTGCAGCAGGAGTGGTTTGTGTGCATTTCGTTCGACTTCAACATCTGTAATACAGATCAGACAGTGTGCTTGAGAAGTTTTTTCTATAATAGGCCAGCTATTTTGTCAAATACCACCATTGGTTTACCTCTAGAGGCAAATCTCCACCCCCCACCGTCCCGCTCTCATGCACTTATTTCTTTCTCCCTGGCTCTCTTGCCTCTCCCCCCCCCCCCTCCCCCCACCCTGTATGGAGTGAATCTTCAGAGTATTCAGAACAATGCTTTATCGAAAAAAAAAGAAAAAAAAAGAAATGAACTATCGATTACTTTGAAAGAAAAGACAGAACTGGAACATAAAAGAAAGAAAGAAAGAGAAGGAAAGAAAGAGTGATCATTATGATTATGCGGAAAAAAATGATCCAAATGATTATGTGAAAGAAAAAAAGAAGTGATGATATTCGTAATGATTATATGTGTCTGGCCTGTGGGTCTAAGACAAATCATCTCGAGCACAGATCTGCTGACTGCAGGAAGCACTGCCCCGGTCATTGTTTTACCTGTATCATGTTGTCTCTGATGCTCTCTCTCCTTTTCTCCTTCTCTCTTGTCTCTCTCAACCTGCTCTCTTTTTCTGCTCCCCTTTTTTGTCTGTCTACCATGCACGCTCTCATAATCTATCGCACTTTCCCATAGGCTATCCCACGTTCTCATCGACTGTGTGCAGATAATTCGCGTTATCTGAGATATGCTGCCCATATCGCTCAGTCTGAATGTTATTCCTTATTAATTTGGTCCTCAGTTTTCAGAAATCAATCCAAATAATTCAGTCGCTAATCGTCACAGGAATCGGCCAAACACAGAAGCATTTGCGGGTATACCCGGTGTGAGTCGATTATAATATTGTGGACTTTTTCAGTGTGATTATATAATTTTTAATCTGCATTTTGTAATTAGGAATTCATATTATATTTATCATGCTAGAGTCTAATACATGTACCTTCATAAATCACATCCATTTTACCAAACGAGAGTAATTAGGGAAAAACCCACACATGTTAGTGTTGCTAAGGCCTAATATTGTAGGAAAGATTCAGTTAATACGAAGAATAATCCTTGGCATAGGCAGTGATATAAAGATAAGAATTTCGAAAGACGTATTATTTTACATAATTTTAAACCGACCCAAAAGACAATTTACATGGCTTTCCTAATTCGACCCAGGATAAGATTCCCATATATTATAGACGGTGAATGTTTCTGTTTGATTGGTATCGATCTGAGCGCTAAGCAGGTAGCCACCTTGTCTGTATTTAAGGAAGCTGGCATGGTTTATATCTCTGTTGGGTCTGTCGATAGAATGACAGATTGTAGAGCGCGAAAAACCTGCATTGTGCGGGATTAAGCGCTTTAGGAACCCTCTTTTGGTATTTTCGTTATTTTTAATGTATTTGCTATTTCTGAAGTAGTAGACTATTGCAATTTTGACGTAAAGTATGAAAAAAAAGCAGCAAAAATGAGCCATTTTGATCGTCGGTCAAATTGCTCTCTCTGGCCAGAGTACAGGAGATACAATGCAAATATTGTAAAGAAGGGAAAAACCCCACGTTTTTGAAAATGTTATTTGAAACGTGAGTAGCAGAAAATTTTGAAAAATTAACTATCAGGTGAAGACTTCTCTTTTTTTTTCTCATCGTGATGATGTTTTCATGTTTTTACTTCACAATAATGTTCCAAATATTAATATCAAGGAGCTAAACTAATTATTTCCTACTGTACAAGGCTTTTCTTTTATCTTTTATACTTGACAAGGGGATGTCACTTAGCTGGAAAAACTTCATTGGGCAGCAGGCTGATAGATATGTAGAGGATGATCCATGCAGTGAAAGAGGGTCGTAGTGGCCATGTGGTTTGGCGTCTGTTAAACAACGCACATCGTTGGTTGCGGATTCGACTCGCGGATCTCGCCATCAGACACCCCCTCCCCCCACCCCCATCCTCCATCCCGGGATGGAAGGATACGAAAATCGAAACCAGCATTTTTTCAGTGACTCAACGGTCCCCTGACTCCTTGGGTCGGGAAATGATGTCTCGCCTTTTCGGGCAAGGGCAAATATATTTCGAACGTTCCATGTGTGCATTATGCACTTTGAAGAATCCTTGGCAATTAAAAATCGATCCGGGCGAAATTTCCAAATTCCAAATTTGTAGCCACAAAAATTCTCTCAAAAATAATAATAATAATAATAATAAAATAGGCAGCCACTTAAAGTCGAGATAATCCTATTTTCTTAGGATTGAAAAGGCTTGAGGGGAAAAAAAAAAAGCAAACAACAACAACAAAAAATGTCAAAGATGACTAGACAGTATCTTCGTTGGCAGGGAGTCTTAAGAAGCGAACGCAAAGCTAGTGAGAAGGGTGTGAAACAAACTGTCGGTTACAATTCTCTTGTTTACTTTTTACGTAGTTCTACTAAGTGTTCATGGCTAGATTTGGACCAAAGTTTTCGTTGACATAGCGATTGTCATTTGCTAACGGAACGAGATGGAATGTCCCAGTTTTTCTTTTCCAGCTGCTCTGTCTCTCTTGCTGCTGTTTAAGCGGCAGTCACAAAAGAGAACTATTTTAGGCTACCTGTTATCTGTTTAAACAAAAAAAACAAAAAAAAATTACAAATTCATACGAAGTTCAGTAAAGAACACACGATTAGACAGTTGAAAAGAAAATCAAAGAAAAACGGGAAGAAATCTGTCCTGAAAAGAACGCGTGAATAGATAACTGAAGAGGAAAAAAAGTCATTGTTTAAAAGAGATGAAGGGTTGCATGAGTGGGAGAAGAAAAGGATGAAGTTAGTCGGGTTCTCTGCCAACAATGATGTCTGTCTTGATAATGGAATTGTTGCAGTCACGGTGGTCTACTGTCGTGGACTGTCTGTCTTTGTGTGCAGGCTTTGAAGAAGAGTCGTCTGTAAACAGTTTAAACAATTACAAAAGCGTTTCCAAAAAGAAGTACGTCGTATGAAAGACAAGTAGGTACTGGGAAAGAAAGTTAGATGAGATGTAAATTGCTACGAGCCCCTTCCACTTTTGAAACTAAGCAGTTGCCATTGTATATTTTGACTGGGTAATTTAGTCGTCTTCTCTCCTTATTTTTCTGTTTTCTTCAGAATTTGAAAAAGGACATTTGAACTTGAATAACTTGTCTGACTAGAGAGAAAGCCCTGTTGAAAGTGATTGTGTACAGGTTTAAATAGCCGGAAAAGTAGAGAGACTGAAGCGAGATGGAATACCAAGTTTTCGTTTTCCAACTACGGCGTCTATCATCTCTACTGACCTCAGGCTAGAGCTGTAATGCTGTACTATATTTGGCTGTCTTTGATTCTTTTTTTTTTTTTTAATCGTTTGTTTATTTGTGTCCTTCAGATTTAGAAAAAAAAAGGCTCAAAACTGGGGAACTGTTGAACGTTTGGAAAGCAAATTTTAATGATTTACTATGTATTCCAATGGGTGAAATGAAAAGCGGGTGGGGGATTGGGGGGGGGGGGGGGGGGCCTGGAA
>JBCEWB010090095.1:0-10000 GCA_039654565.1 Peronia peronii
GGGGGAGGATCGCAGTGAGAGTTGGTGTTGGTGAAATAATCGATGCAAGGTTTTTTTTTTTTCAAACTGTTGAGCTTAGAGGTCGACGGATCGATATGGCCCGGTATTCATATCAGTACTGGATTATCGATTTCAGCCACTTTTTTTTTTTTTTACATTCCTTCCTTCTCACTTCATTTTATTTTCTTTACTCACGCACTCAGTTACTTAGGCAGTTAGCCAGTTAGTGACTAACTGACTAACTGACTGACCGACTGACTAACTGACCGACTGGCTCATTCATTTACTCACTCATTCATTCATTCACTCACTCACTCACTCATTCATTCACTCACTCACTCATTCATTCACTCATTCACTCACTCACTCATTCACTCACTCACTCACTCACTCATTCCCCCACTCACTCACTCACTCATCTACTCACTCTCACTCACTCACTCTCACTCACTCACTCACTCACTCACTCACTCACTCACTCACTCACTCACTTACTCACTCATCGCTCACTCACCCACTCACTCACTCACTCATCCACTCGCTCACTCACTCACTTATTTACCCATCACTTACCCACTCACTCAATCACTCACTCACTCACTCACTCAGTGACTCACTCACTCACTCACCCATTCACTGACTCTCACTCACCCTCTCACACACACACTCACCCACTCACACACTCACTCACACACTCACTCCCACCCTCCCTCACCCATACACCAATCTCCATTCATCAATGCTATTTCCTTCAGTTAGCAAATCTCATTTAGCCCGATCAGATTATCAACACGCGAAGGAGAGCTCGGTTTGTGAATGATTACCGAGCACAAGATATACGAGTGTGCCGAAAGATAATTGGCAATAATGGGATTGTATTACCACCCAAATATGGGGATAATTTCAAGCAATATCAATAATGACATTGGACAATGGGGGAACTGGTAGTGGTGGTGTACAGAGGGAAAAGGGGGGGGGGGGGGATAGGATAGAGCTTTACACATCTTTATATCTGCCTTCCTAGCTTGTCTACCTGTCTGTGTCTTTATCTCTCTCTCTCTCTCTCTGTTTTTCTCTCTCAGTTCGTCCGTCCAAGTGCCATACACTCACCCACCC
Source organism: Peronia peronii (assembly GCA_039654565.1). Classification (NCBI taxonomy): domain Eukaryota; kingdom Metazoa; phylum Mollusca; class Gastropoda; order Systellommatophora; family Onchidiidae; genus Peronia; species Peronia peronii. Next base: position 1,117 of record JBCEWB010090095.1, read on the forward strand.
ACTTAGCCATCTCTCCCCGTCCGCCTATTCGTCAGTTCTTCCATCCATTTATTCATCCATCATCCATCGATCCATATAACCATCCATCCATCCATCCATCCATCTGTTGTTCGATCCATTCATCCATCCGTCCATCCATCCATCCATCCATCCATCCATCCATCCAATCATCCATCCATCCATCTGTTGTCCGATCCATTCATCCATCCATTCATCCATCCATCAGTCCATCTATTCATCCATCGATCCATCCATCCATTGACACATCCATCTATCCATTTATCCATCCATCCATCCATTTATTTATCCACTCAAATCTCTCTCTCTCTCTCTGTCTCTCTCTCTCTCTCTGCCTGTCCATCTCTCTATAATCTGTCCGCTTGTCTGTCCACCTGTCAGCCTCTGTATCTGCCTGACCGTCTGACTGTTTGTCTGTGTGACTGCGCATATTAGGAATTTTTTCCAGCAGTGTTTTCATTCAGCGAATTTCAGTACTGATTTCACGATATGAAACCAAAACAAAACTGTACTGTTCATTTCACACGAATGATTGCATTGCATGCCAGCTTGCAGTTAATGAAAGTTTGGCAGTAGCTCCACTAACAGTATATTCAGGAAATGAAGAATATGGATCGCGCTGTGACTCAGCCATGTCACAGATTTTTTTTGTAGGATGATGCTATTGTCATCAAAGGGTTAAACTACTTGTAGGGGGTCTGTTGATACCATATGGTCAAAACAGTACCAATGGTCAGTTGCTGCCAAATGGTTTTTGAAGTGTAACTCAAGGTTTCAGAGTACTGCAATAAACTAATATCTAACTCTTGATTCTTATTGTAACCCTAAACCTATATCTAATCCTAGCGCTAAATCTAGGCCTAATTATAACCCTCCCGAAGCCACATAGCCTGGTGTGGAATTTGTCCTTTCTGGGGTCTAGAATCTGGATTTACAATCTGCAAAGTCTAGTCCTGAATCAAATTAAACGATGCAATCTGATAGGTCGAAAAGGAAAACTTGGTTGCAAGTAATCAGTGCGATAGTGATATAGACAGGCGGGCAGGCAAGCCGATAAAGAGAGAGAGAGAGAGAGAGATGGATGGATGAAGGGAGGGAGGGATGGATGGATGGATGGATGGATGGATGGATGGATGGATGAATGGGTGGATGGATGGTGGGTGGGTGGAGAAAGAGAGGGATGGGTGGATGGATGGATGAATGATGAATGGATGGAGGGAGGGAGGGAGAGAGATGGAGGGAGGGAGAGATTGAAGGATGGAGGGAGAGGGAGGGAAGGAGGGAGGGATGGATGGATGGATGGATAATGGATGAATGGATGGATGGAGAGAGGGAGGGAAAGATGGATGGATAGAGGGCGAAAAGTAGGGAGGAAGGGATGGGTAGATGGATGGATGGATGGATGGATGGATGGATGGATGGATGGATGGATGGATGGATGGACGGACGGATGAACAGAAGGATGGATGGACGAAGGGTGAGACGAACTGATGGACAAACAGAGAGATATTAGACAGAGATTAGTGCGGGAAAAAAGAGTTGAGATCGACGGTATCAGCGCACGATCTCCCACCAATGAAAAAGATACGGCATAGAGGAGAGAAAACAGCGATATAGTAGAAGCCACTTAGAAAGTTTCGTGAGCATTGGTACTGGGACTGAGGTCATGTGGTACTTGTGGGTCAATGGACCCTGTCAAATAGTATCAAAGTCTTCAAGTCCCCGGATAATACAACCTTCAACTCCCCGGATAATAGAGTTCTCGGGTTCCCGGATAAAAGAGCTTCCTTTGCTGATAAAGATCAGACAATTCAGCACTTGAGTACTCATGTATCCGTGAGCTTGAGAGTGCGCCTATATGTTTGCTTCAAAGAAATCAGAGGCATTCAGGAAATGAAGAAAGCGAGAGAGAGAGAGAGAGAGAAGAGAGAGAGAGAGAGAGAGAGGGAGGGAGGGAGAAGAAAAGAGAAAGATTAAGAGAGGGAGAATAAGCAATTGAGATATTCAGGCAAAAGCGTTTTTCCACATTATCGTGAGCTCAGTTTTCTGTTTTGCTGTATCTTCATTTTTTGGATTTTGAGAAAATTGATGTTTTATGTTTCGCAACTGTTTTGGCACATAGGAGACAGGACAAAATAATTTTCAAAATCTACCTGTTGGGCGAGTGATCGGTGAAATAATTACATTAGATGGTAGATTTATTATCCGTCTTTCATATGACACATATACATATATCTCCAAATAGCCCAAAAGTGGAGATAGAGCAACAAAGAACTGAGATCGCGATATATTACTTTGATAGATATTCACTGCTTCATACATTCTTTGATAACCATTATTATAATATTGTATTTGCATATTTGTTATGACTCCTGACTATCATTAATACTGCGTTTGGCACAATATAAGATAAGATATGATAAGATAAACTTTGTTAATGGAAAGAAATTTTCATTCACAGTTGATGAGACACAGTACATATTTTGTAAGATAAACGAAGGGCTGGAAATCCCCGTCTATTTTTAGCAGGGGGTACAAACACTCCAAACTGTTCACAGCCATAGACATGGGGAAAAAAAAAGGACAGGACCCTGTGATGATTGTTCTCGGATCTCGTGGTGGAGCGGTAACACACATCAGTGAGTGTTCTATTTGTAGCAGGGGGTTCAAACACTCCGCCGGGGATTTCCAGTCTGTGCTTAGTCGAATATGAACTATGCCAAGTGAAAAAGACGTTACTTGATACAGGACGACATCGCGAGCTGGAGTGGTTGCGTTCAGATATATACGCTATTTGCTGATGAAATTTACAACCTTAGATTGACTGTTCTGAAGTGGATACCAGATTTGTCAATCAGTTTTAGACACTTAAACAAAAAACGCACAACACACACACACACACACACACACACACACACACACACACACACACACACACACACACACACACACACACACACACACCACACACACACACACACACACACACACGATAGCACTTGTACATTCGTTAAAAAAAGAAAGCGCTCATACTTAGAACAACATTTTGGTGTTTTGTTTGTTTGTTTGTTGTTTTTGCAGATAATCCTTCTTTCCTCTTTAAATATTGTGCTTTTGTGGCCCTTTTACAATGATGATGTGAATCTCAGAATGTATAGCTTGCTCATATAATGCCAGCCTCTGGCTCAGATCACTGCTGGATTATCGCCCTTGTTTGCCGGGGGGATATAACTTGGCATTATCCACCAACAATTGTCCCCCTTGGAAGTATAAACAAACAGATAAACACATAAACAAACAAAACAAAAACGAACAAGCGAAAAAACAAACAGAACAAACAAATCCTGGCTTTTCACTCTTCAAAGAAAATTTGTTTACAAGTGGAGAATTGGTAATAGCAGGTCGACAAAGCTCGCACCTGATAACTCTGTATATATAGAAAGACTCGCATTTGTTTCTACTGACCTTTCACTTTATTTTCAAGGAAATGTTCGCATTCACGGATAGAATTGATTGTTTGTACTGCAAGCACCTGATAACTTTGTAGAAACAGAAAGTCTCATAACATTTTTTTTCTCCACTGACCTTTCAATTCGTCTTCAAAGACAAATGATATGGCAGACAGAAGAGTGTTTATAACTGACAATAAAGGGGAAAAAATAAAACACTTGATTGATAACTGTGTACAGAAAACAGAAAGAGCTTCTTTTATTTCCATTGTGTGGCAGGCTTACCTGCATTAGCTCCACAGTGCAAAGTAGAGGATGATTGGTTCTGAATATCCCATGTCTGGTGCAGATAATCCCTGGAACAGTCGAGCCTGATCAAAACAAACGATGTGTTGTGTGTATGTGTGTTTGTGTGCCTATGAGTGTGTGCGTTTTGTTGTGGCAGACGAACGTGATCGAGATTTTCCTAGGCAAATCGAAATCTTTCTTTTGGTGCCAACATTCGAATCGCGCCGATACAGGATGGGGGTGTCTTAAATGCTCCACTAAAATAAATATGGTTGGATTAACTTGTAGAGTTCATCGGGAACTAAAGAACAAGTGAGAACAGTAATACTAATTCTGCTTTTAACCCCCCATACTAGTGAGTAGATGTAAAATTTGACGATATTTTTTAGCCCGTTCTTAGATATAATATATTCAGGTGACCCATGACCCCAGATTGTTGTACTTTCTGTCAGTCACTTCCGGTATACGAAAGCTTAATAAACTGCTGCGTCTCGCTGACCCCACCCCCTCCCGCCCTCTCCCACCCCTTCCCCCCAATTAGCCTGGGAAAACGCGTGGTTTATCTATATACTTTTTCTTACCGACAAAGAAATCACAATATTATAGTGACTGGAAGTCGTAACGATCAGCGGTGAAAATAGACTGGATTTCAGGGCAGTTTCAGCCATTGTTAGAAACAGAATCTTCAATTTTGTAAAGTAATTGTAAAGATCTGAGTTTGTACTTACACAAAGCCGAAAAAAAAGCTTATTATATTGGACGTTATTCTGAAAAAAAAAAAAAAGAAAGGCGATAACTGTTGAATAGCAAATTTGTGAGGGTATTTGATCCGAATTGTACGTTCGATGGAAGACGCATTATGTTGTTGTTCTTCCACTTCCGCTTGCACAGCATCCAAACAACAAACACCTTTTCTTTGAGTAACGTTCAGTTTCATCATCTAAAATACCAACATCGAGATGAGCACGCTTGTCATAGACGTTGAGTCGCAGGGCAGTATTGGTTTGACCTAATTATAAAAGAATCTCCCACGAAAGCCGTGAGTTCTGCACTAGCAATTGAGCAAGACGCTGTCACCCAAATGTACCGCCTACAGACCTTAAGAATCTACGTCTACACCTTAGCCAGATGACGTCACAGACGTCAGAGCTTTCATTAACAATTCAGTGCGCTTGAATTATCCCCGGTAATGATGCTCACGTCAACGAGATCTCTAGATTGTCCAGAAAAGTACGCGAAGAAATGCTGTATTTGGCTTTGTTCATCCATTACTAACTGAAGGGAGACCCAGTCTAAAACAGAGGGTATTGAATGGTCTATTAAAATTTCATGCATGGTCTTGGCTTGAATTAGCATGAAAGCAGTGTCTTGTAACGAAATATTTAATGTAAAATCTAAATTTACTACAAATTTGCCTCAGTGCAGATTCGCTTCCAGCGTAAAAAAATAATAATATTGATAATTATAGTAGTAAAAACATAGAAGCAGATGCGGTATCGAGATTCCAAGCAGGCATCTGACAAGGTATGCCCGAGGCTTATCATGACCCTGACATTTCAAGAAATCTGGCTAGCAAGTGGGCCAATAGCAGAGCAGAACACCATGAGATGCTGGAAAAAAAAAAGTCTGAAGGACAAAGAAGACACTAACCAAATACCGTATCTCTAGATTCTGCTATCAACTTTATCCGTGCAGATTCTCAGTTTTTCTATTTTACCATTCGGAGTAAATTCTCAGTTTTTCTGTCAAGTTCATTGGACCAGATTCGTGATTTTTCTGTCTTCTCATCGGGCCAAATTCTCCCTTTTTTTTTTTCCTGTGTAACTTATTGGGCCACATTGTCTGTTTCACTTATACGACCAAATTCTCTGGTTTTTCTATCTGGTTCATTGGACCAAATTCTCGTTTTTCTATCTAGCTCATTAGACTAAATTCTTTTTTTTTTCCTCTGGGAAGTTCATTGGACCAGATTCATATGTGTTTTTTTGTCTGGTTTGTTGGGCACCCCCCCCCCCCCCCCGCGCTTTTTTGTGTTTTTTTTTTTAGCTAATTGCTTGCACCAGAAACTCGCTCAGTTTCTCTGTCTCCAACTTGGTCGACAACATGCTCGGTTTTCGTAGTTAGCCCATCGGACCAGATTTCTCGTCTCTCCATAATTCAGTGATCTGCCATACTTCCGTGAAAACCTGCCATCAGCACTGAGCTTCCACCTTCGCCCTCCCCTTGCCCTCATACGTGTATCGATTCTCTCGCAGCGAAAAGAACATCATCAATCATTGATTCGCCCCTCCCCCCCTCCCTTTCTTTTTGTGCCTACCTATTCGTTTATCTAATTATGCAAAGTGCTCGTCTCTCCAGATTCTCGTAAAAATGGGGACATTTCAAGGGCAGTCCCTAAGAACTCTTGTGTTTTGTTAAGTTTATTTTATTTTTAAAATTACCGCCTTGAGAGTGTTCTTTTGAAGAGACTTTCAAAATTCGATGTTTGTGAAGTTAATTTTGTATAGCTTTACCGCTTCGAGTGAAAGATTCTGATCAGCCTTTCAGAATTTGTTTCAATACATTTGTTGCGTGTAACACTGCCGCCGCTGGATGAAACTGCTACTGAAACATCTCATGAAATCTGATGTGTCAGAACAGATATATATGTTAATTTTGTTTTTCAGAAATAATATGACCTTCCTTTGATTCCAGTGAGAAAAGATAATAATTTCTTTAAGAAATGACGTCGCTATTGATAAAATCTGGTGTTGCTTGATCTTTGGATTCCTTCAAATTTCACACTGAAGAAGTTCTAGAGAATTCCTCGACTGCGCCAGAAATCTTACGGAAGACAAATCAATGGACTGACGAAAACGACGTATCAAGAAGGCAGGTGTGTTTTCTTGTCAAGCCTTTGGAAATGATTCATGAACTTGCAGATTCCTTCGAAAAACAAGGCCTTAAAGTGATACCCATTTGATTAATTCCCTTCAGTGTTTAAGGGTTTGTCTAAGAAAATATACCCTGAAAGTGGTGTCTATTTGAATGTTCTCACTACTCTACAATTTAGATACTTTCGGCAACAAGATTTCAAAATGACATCTAATTAACTGCACTCTGGTATTCCACGATTTCAGATACCTTCCAAAACCTGTACGAAAGTTAAATCCATTTGACTGGCCTTCAATATTACATATATCTCCTAACGTACCATGAAAGCAATAGCTATGGATTTGTCTTTCCATTATTCATTATTTCAGATCCCTGCGAAAACAGCGAGTGAAAGTGAGATGTATTTTAATACCTTTAATTTTGCACATTCCACATACCTACAAAAATGACATGATATGAAAGTAAAATCTATTTGATTGCCTTCAATGCAGCAGCTTTTGAAAGCTTTGAAAATATGCTATGAACGTTAATCTGATTTGATTGTCCGCAATATTGTCAGATTTCCCTCGTGAACCATTCCGACCTCTTTAGTCTATAATGTTTCTCACAAGTGGCTTACCAGTGCCCTGATCAATTTTTAAGTAGTTCTGAGTACTTGAGTTTTTTTGGGTCTTTTTTTAAAGTGCTCACTCCAAGGAGAATGCCAAGCTGCATCGATCCGGTGTCTTCCCGCACTGGTTGCCATTGTATCGCGTTTGATCACGCGCGCTCGCCTGACAAAACTGCAGGCAGTGAACGCAGGCACTCATTCTTATTGGTTAAAAAACAAAACACTATATTCATCGTGTGTTTTAGTACGCTTTTTTTTTTTTTTTACCGCACTTCTCTGCTGATTAAAGAAACAAAATCACAGTGAAATATTACCATTTATGCAGTAGTGCTAAGTTTGAAATTTGGATGATAAATAGAGAGCTTTGATGTCTTCTTAACACGCAGTTGAAATCTACCTCGAACAGAGGCGATCGCCGTTATTGATTAACGGAAGCAACGTTCACCGCCTTTCCACTACGCTTTCGTATTCGCTGTGCTGCTGAAAATAAAACTTTAATGTAAAATAACCTCTTGTGCTTGTGAAGTATTACCAGGACGCGAAAACAGATTATAGATGGAGCATCACGGTTTCTTATAAGACCAAGTTGTAACGTACTCTACCAGTGACAGACATGGTCATTAATGAAAAAGCACAGCGTTCACATTGTTTTCAGGAGACATTTTTCCCGCTAGGTATTGGGGTAAAAACAAAGTATTACCAGAGAGGAGTATAGATAATAAACAGGGCATCGCAGTTTCTTTTAACCCGAGGTTGAAATCCAGTTCGAACGGAGGCAGTCACAGTTATTGCTTAAAGAAACAACGCTCACAGTGTTTCCAGTACACATTTTCTTTCAGCTGTCGAATGATGAAATATGGGCTAGAGTGACCCGTTATGACATATTACCAGGATAAAGATACAGATTATAAGCGAACACTCTCGAAGCCTTCGAACACTGGGTACAAGTCTACTTCGAATCTAAGTTTGCAATGTACAGATTTCTTGAAATGTTTTAGTCATCTTCTAACGCTAAGGAGGACATTGAACAGTATTTTCGTGAAACATAATGTAAGATTATGTCACCCACTTTGCTAGAAAAAGGCAAATAGAGATTATAACGTATCAATTCCCGATGTCACCTAGATCTAATACCAGGTAGAAATCTACCCCGACTCTGCTTCAGAAATGTACAGGCTTCATTGCACTGTTTCAGTAGCGCTAAGAAGAAATGTCTTGTTATGAAAACGAACCGCAATTATTCATCACCCTTGTAGTAGACATTCGCAGGTAGTCTGTATACGCATGTATTGAAAAAAAAATCTGTTCCAAAAGCTATCCTTTAGTGTGATGAAAACTTGATCTAATACTTGAAATACCAGTTACTCTGTATCACTAAGACTGAAGTTTTGCTAATTGTTGGCACATAATCTATATGTATGGAAATTGACGAAAAGTTTTATTAATCACGTTTACTTGTTTTTATTAGACAATGGTACCTAATTTAACGCAAACTAATGTTGACGAAATGCTTCAGCTTGTCTACAGCCGTAAACATATAATATACGTCTATAAAAAGTTGATTTATTATCTAATACGGCATAATGTTTTATCAAGATTAAAGTTTTGTCAAACTAATATTGATGAAATATTTCAGCAGTCAGGT
>JBCEWB010090128.1:0-12498 GCA_039654565.1 Peronia peronii
CCCCCCCCCCCCCCCCCCCCCCCCCCCCCCCCCCCCCCCCCCCCCCCCCCCCCCCCCCCCCCCACCCCTCTCTTTATTAAAATATTTTTCTTAAGCCTTTCAATCCTAAGAAAGAAGGATTATCTCAGCTTTTTAGAAGTTGCCAATTTTTGCTGGGAAACTTTGTGGATAAAAAATTGGAATATGGAAATTTTGCCCGGACAGCGGCACTCAGCCTACTCTTCCATCGATTTTGAACAGCTAAGGGTTCTTTAACGTGCTTAACGTACACACCGGACCTCATATATTCTCCCCTATCCAAGAAGGCTAGACATCGGGCTTCCCTACCCAGAGGAAGGCAGGGCACTGTTGAGTCACTGAAAAAAATGCGGGTTTTCGATCTTCGTGTCCTTCCATCCCCCGATGCAGGACCCAGGAGTTGATCCTGGCCTGTTTTCTCTGTGAGCAGACGCCGAACCACAAAGCCGCTATGCTCCTCTTATTGAAATAATGACTAAAATCTAAAATATTTATGTGTACACTCAAACGTGCTTTTGGTCTTATCTAATTTCCAAAGCCGACTTGGGTGTAAAGTTACACTCTCAACAACATTACATAAGCATACACTTGCATAAAACAGAAGAACTCTTCTCCCCGTCTGCCGTTCGTCTTCGAAGCGTGAAGTAATTAGAACATAGGCCAGATATAAGTAGCCTCTGTGTGCGTTTGTGGTCGACGTTGATATGTTTTACAACACAATTATGTTTATACTTTGTATCCACATCCGTTTTATTATAGAAAATTTCTTTTTCAGGATAGCAATGCAATATGTAACTGATTTTGGATTTCTTGCGGGTTCAAGTGACGAATAAAGGTACATTTGGCGTGGTGGTGGGGGGGGGGGGGTGAGAATTGCAATAATTATGAAACGTTAATTTGTATGTAACAATTTCTGCGAAGTCGTTTTCTGATGCAGACGAAGGTAAGTTCCTGAATGTTAAGCGTCTATAGTTACTGTGGCATGTCGACTGTTGGGAATTGATCTGTACTTAAGTTTATCCTCTCAGTAATGAAAGATAGTGCATTTGCAAACATCAAAGGTATGCACATTTTTATCATGCTTTTCCTGACCGTCACAGGGCTTGTATCTAAAGGGAACAAATGTGCCAGGCGAAGAGCGATTATTCTGTCCAATGGGCCATTTCATAATATGCGCATGCAATGTGTGTTCGCGGACAAAACATCGAGAGCTAGATCTAGATCTGGCATAGTTAGTCAAATTCATTTGCCAAAGTGCACAACATGAACACATTAGATCTACTGTTCTTATGTATGTGAGAGCATGCATCGATGTATATTTGCTGTTTGTCTTAGATATTGTAGAAAATAGGGGAACTGAAGGGGAAAGGGCGGGAGAGTAGCCTCAGTGGGGAGGGGGGGGGGTATTAAACAGTGAGGATTATCAATTGTTATTCAGGCATGTGTAAAAAGAAGCTGAACTAAGCCCTTATGTTTTCTATTTTGATGTCCATGGAGGATTATCCCAGATGATTGATCAGGTATGCAAACTGTTGCATAACAGCCAATTCATGCTGTTTATTCTACTTGTTTAAAAAAATGTAGACAGTGATATATAAACTAAAATATTAACAGTTAAATTACTCTGGAACTAATGTGTTTATTTTCAAGAGGTTTTGTCTTGGCAAACTTTTTAGATGAAAATATATATTAATTATTATGTGCAGGAGCATATACAGCTGAATCATTTACCCATCAGGCCTTTCTTTGTAGAAGAATAGGCCTACTACACTGAACTCATAACTGACCTTTCAGAAATGTGATGCAGTTACAACTGGTGCTGAACATTTACAAACAAATAATAACTAGTCTCTGAGGGAATTTGTTCACAGGTGTAAACTGTTAAGCCACAGAATTAAATCCAGTATATTAACCCAAGAACTGCACTGCACGCATTTCTACCACAGGTAGAGCAAAGCCCTGCTTGCAACAACCTTGTTTATTCTTAGGGGCTCCTCATTGTGCTGTGATATTTCTCACCATGTCATTTAAACTTCGGGTTTATCAGCCTCAGTTTTGTCAAATTATTGCTCTAATAAGTATGCACAGCTCAACAGACACTCCTTCAAATTTCCTTTACCTAAAAGAACAGTGAGAAATTCCATGCCCAAAGATGAAATCCTCTTAAACAGAAGAGAAGAACAAAAATCAAAGGCTACATGACCCACTCAAGCCCTCTCAAGTGGTCTGAAACTACAATGAAAAGAAGCCATGATGCCTGAGAAAAGTATCAAATACATGCAGTCTCTTATTAAATAATATTAAATAATAACACAGACTCCTCTGAGTACTTGAACCACTCAGCAGGTTTCACATTGACCAGTGATCGAGCTATAATTGCTATGAATGAAAGCTAAAGTAGCTTATATATCTATTAGTTTATATATCAAATAGCTCCCTTGTGCTCTCACTCTGTGCCATCCTTAGATCACTTGTATATATTTCTTTTAGTCCCTGCTGCCCCATCAACATTTGCCAGTCTGATCTAGTAAGAATAATCCAAGTCCACGTGGTCACAGGGATGACAGCTTGCAGTTTACACTGAGATTCAATAACAGTGTAAATACACCACTATGTGAAGTGGTTTGGTCCAAGAAGTTACATTAGGTTATGAACAAATCTGTAATGGGAATGATCTGTGTGACGAGGGGGGATAAAATTGGCACCCATATGAAACTGACATGTCTTTGTGAATACAGTCCCTTCTCCCACCATTGGCTCATTACAAATACTATTACATATGAAGAAAGGGTGGAGTTAGGGGAGTGATTAAGGGAAGACATTGGTCAGTAAGGTGGTCAATCTGGGCCCACATCATGTCACTCCGAAGTTAAGGCAGAATCTCTGTAATCAGAACAAACACCCTGAGGTTAAGTACCCGCGCCGACAATCAAGATTGACAAGCCTGGCAGCCCGCACTGCAGGGCATTGTAGCCCTGAGGCTGGGTTGCAGTTATAGAGTTAATATATTATTTGCTCACTATCATACTTTATTGACAAAATTTGAGATATCACGTATTTCTTCACACATGACTACTTTCTGCAAATTTCTTTCTTATTTTGAAATTCCCAGGTTATTAATCACAATTTCATTGTTTTCAGAGCAGCTGCTACTAGAAGCTGAACAAGAGCTATGGTGATGCTGATGTTTAGGTGAAGGCTCTGAATCTCAATGAATCACATATCCATTGAAGTCACAGACACAACTGTTTAATAGGTAATGAAAAATCATCAAAGAAAGTTATTTGATTTAAGGCATTATGATGGAAGGAAACCCTTTTAAGTGCTACCATATATGATTAAATTAGTGCATGATGCGAGATGGAGGAATCTACTTTATACAATAGTGAGAAACAGGAAAATGAGAAGAGGATTATCCCTTAGTTTCAGTTTATACTGTAGCCTTTCTGTAGATCAGTTTCCTATAAGGTTAATGATGAAAATCTGTAGGCCTAATGTGCATATGTCTCTCCATACATTTATATAATTTATGCTCAAACCTGCTTGTTTGAACTAAGACCAATAATTTTAATCCAACAGAGCAATGGAGTACGACTTCACTTGCTTTCTCCCAGCTGAGATGGTGGAGAGGATTCTCAGACTTTTAAATCTCCAAGATCTCATGAGATTTCAGCTGGTTTGTGTCAGATGGAGAGAATTTGGCAATGCAGACTACCTTTGGTAAGAAAATCAGTGTTATTTTCATTACATTATTTATAACAAATTGACTTGTTGTAACCCACAGGAAGATAGAGGATACAGTTTATGCCTGAAATTAGGATGCCAGCTGATGAAAATTTACTGACTGAGAAAAACAAACATACTGATAATTTTACTTTCATGAGTAGAATTAATTGAAAATACTGTCTCTGTCCAATGTCTGCAAAATGTCAATCACTTGCAAAAAACCTTTACAGCAATATTTTATTTTCTTCTTACTCTTGTTATCATTTAATAAACTCTGTTTTGTTGTTTCACTAAATGAGTCTGTCACTTGATGAAGGAAAGAGAAATGAAAGAGTTAACAAGATAAGAAATTCAAATGCTTTTAGAAGCATGACTAACAAAAGAAAAGAATTAACCAAAGAAATGTTTTATAAATTTTGTTTTTCCTTTAACTTGAGATTCAAAACTTTGAAGAAAAAGACAAGATCAGCTTTGAAAAATGTGTGTTGTGCAGGAATTCGTCTTTTGATATTAAAATATTAATGTATTTTAGTTTCTTTCATGTAAAATGCAAATTCTGTAGGATTCCTTTCTGTGAAGAAAAGGGCTGGCTGAATCACAAGGCGGCCACCATTCTTAAGGAAGAACCACTCTATCCTAGCCGCACTAACATATCAGGAAACTCACCTTTACTTGATTTAGCAGGTATTATTATTAAAATAAATCTCAGCCCATTATCCCATATCTTGATAAATAACTGTAAAGTTATAGAAGTAAGATTAAAGCATAGCATCATGTAAAAGTTTATGCTATATCAAGGTATTTGTACTACCATTGAGCCATGATTTGTCAGTGAGAGAAACTTCTGTCTGTTAAGACTCCTATATTCCGTTTCTTAATAATGTATGCTGTAGCCAGCCGAACTTGATTAAGTGACACATTTTATTCCAGAGACACTTTTCACATAAGAATCTTTGATTTTGTCAAGTCTTGTTTTATTTGTGTTTTTCTTGGTGCCATTACTCTGTCATTATATATTTTTATACACGAAAATGGCACATCTTTATTGGATATGAGTAGTTATTGCTATTTATCATCTGCAGTTCCAAAAGATACTCGTCTGACACCAATATGTAGATGGAAACATATTTATATTAGACAGCTTCATCTGGACAACAACTGGAACAAAGGACGTTACACTGTTGCACCTCTGCTGAGAGGCCATACAGACAAAATTACAGCATTTGATTGCAAAGGTAGGAATTCTTAGGAATCACTTATGGTCGTGTGGACAGTATTTTGGGATGTTTATGAAGTTCAAGCTATCTTTGATTGTATCCTGATGTTGCCTTTTGTTCATACTTGAATTTATTTTATTATTTCAAAATTCATTGTACCCGTAGACAAATGCAAGTGGTCTGAATTTAGTTTTAGTCATCCTTACTTTTCAGACAATTGTGTGATCAGTGGCAGTGATGACAAAACACTACGGGTCTGGGACCTTAAAACCTGCAAGTGCATCAGAAAAATTGAAGGATATCCAGATTCAGTGACCTCTGTGAAAATCACGGTAATTGTTGCCATAGTTTGTTAGACAAAACTGTATGGCAATGAACATGATTATCTATTTTCAATAAGAAACTGAATGGAGATTAGATGAATATCTTGACTTCGATACTGTTTGTGAAGCTGGTGATAAATACATAATCAGTTTAGTAGAGAAGGTAAACTGGGAATTAACCGAACACTCTCCATCATGGAGAAGAAAGATGTTGAGGAATATGAGATGAATTTTCTAGGCTATTTTTTTTTTTGGTCCACTCTTTGTTCTGAAGAAATTGCATCATCTAACATTTATATTTATTTTCCTGGAGAATGTTTTGAAATTGTTAGATGTTATTCCTCAGTTCTAGCCATCTTGACTGTCACAGTCTGAATATAAACTATTAAGATATTGCCAGCAATGTGACTCCTTCAACTTATCAAATTCTGTGCCTAAATAATTTGATGGTATTGCAGAACAGAGGCGGCTCTGTGTCAGTTTGAGGCAGTGCCACTGTTTTAATATAAATACCAGATTTTGCATGGTAAGCAGTAGTTATAAAATTTAAATGATTGACTTTTATCAAATTCTGTAATTTTGTAATTTGTCATGTAAATATATGAACACATTTTTCATACTTTCCTCAATATTGGCAAGCCTGACAACTCTGGGTAACCTTCATCGTCTTATTTTTTTCCATATTGTTTCATTTAGCTATGGGTGAGATTCATCATGTTCACCTGCTTGTACAGAATGTGTGTGACTTATGTTGAGCTGATTACATTACATACTGACATATGGAGATCTATGACTTTAAATTCTATTGGCTCATCTTTTTTTTTTTTTTATAGTCATTTATGTGATGTTGAACTGTTCAGCCATCTATAATGTTAGATGATTTTTATTCACTACTCATTTTCTGTGCATTTTTCATCACCATTGTGGCTCTGCGTAACACTTAAATGGCCTCATAGTATTATTGTTGGGTACAGCTCTCATTTTGTCTGCCCTAGTTAAATATGACTTCAATTCGGATGTCAGGATATTAGCTAGAATCTGGTCATTGTTGCTTATTTCTCTCTATAGATCTGGCATCACTGTAACTTGAAAGTGTCTTTTGAAAGCATTTAGTATTATACTGTGATGCTATTGCTCTTGGCAAAATGTTTTTTGCATACTTGACCTCTTGGTGGATCATTCAAGGTTTTTGTTAATTACTGGGCTTTCTAATTTACAGGGATGCCCATAAGTAACTTTAACTTATTTGTATTTACTCAATAATTAACTGAGACTAAATGGCATTGAAACAAATTGATATATTTAGACAGCAAATTTATTTAACAAACAGAATGCTGACATTCTCCATCCATGACAATTAATTGTTACCTTCATCAGAACACTGCTAAAACAGTGTAATTTTGTAATTAATAAAATGCATTCATAGTTTTAGTTTTGCTCTTAAAATTACAAGGTGTAAGGATACTTGTGGGCATCCCTGTACAAGCTATCAATGTCTAGTGTTTGAGTGAAGGTAGCAGTCACCTACATTGCATCTTCTGTTCAAACTTATGATAATGGCTATTTCATCAGCATTGGTGTAAGGGTTGACAGTAGCTCTTGAAAATCTGCCATTATATGTTGATCTTACATGGTTTTTCTATACTTTAAATCTGCAACAAAACCCCATAAAAGACTTATGGACTCGAAAACTATCGAATGTATCCATATGAAATTTGGTACACAACATTGTTGCATAAAGATGTGTGTTTCACTTACATAAAGCCAGAAAAGCTTACTGTGTTTGACGTTATTCTAAAGAGGCGATAATAATTAAATAGTACACTCACAAGAGTGTTTGATCCAGATTGTTCATTCAATAGAGTGACACATTCAAAAGACCAAACCAGTTTTCTTTGAATAACATTGAGTTTAATGACCCAAAATACTAACATCACGGTATGCACGCCTGCCATGCGCTTTGAATCATAGGACAGCGTCAGTTTGACCTGTATTTATAAAATCTCCCACAAAAGCCATGGGTTCTCTTGTAGTTGATATAGAAATATGGACAACGTTTTCAACATTTCCAGTTTGTCTATCAAGGATGCACCCACTCTTCAGATTGTATGCATTATTGTCTAGCTGAGCAGAGTGTTGCTAAGTTTACTCATTGTTTTCTTGTCCAGATCTGGTTAATTCTTTAGGTATTTTTTCTCTTGATATTTAGTTTTTAGCTCTGGCATTTTTGTTTACTGTTCTTTTCCTTACTTTTCTTTTGTTCATGCACTCTCGTAGATGTCATTTATGTTTTTATTGCTTTAGTTCAATGACTGTATTTCTTTCAGTCTTTGATCTGGGTTGTCAGTTGTCCTCACTTTTTCTTCATGTCTATATTTTCACAGAACCCTTTGAATTTATGCTTCATTGTCAGTGCCTGATTTGTTGTTTGTTGATGTTACTGATGAAAGCACTTAAGAAAAGGTTTAAAATTCTGTAACATTTTCATTCATAGCCAGTAAATCAATTAATTTACAAACAACAATAATTCAGGATTCCGTTAAACTACAGATTTTATATTTGAAAGAGCAAGGCTTGGACAGTTTGCAATGCGTTTATAACACTGACCACAAATGTACTACATGTATATGAACAGCCAACCAGAATATACAGAAATGTATTCTTTTATCTGTCATGTAGAAATCTCCTCTGTAATTCATGTATTTCAGAATTTGTTTCAGTTGACAGATTTGCTTGACTGTTCCTTTGAGATTCACTCCCTTAGTCATAATCCCTAACTTAACACAGAAAATCCAACATATTAATTCAGAATTGTTAAATGAGACTGTCAGAAAAAGATATCTTTGGCACAAGCATTCAGCAATATGAGTGCAGTAAATAATTATATACATGGCATGGAATTTTAGTGGCAAATAATTTCAATCACCATGAAAAATCTCATGGCATAACTATTGCTTGAATGATTATACAGTCAAGTTTTAACACTGTTAAAGCCATAAGCAATAACCATGTTATCTCTTATTTTGTTTATTTTTAATTACAGGACAACCATGTGATAACTGGTGGTGCTGACAGTGTTGTGCGAATCACTGAAATAGCGACTGGCAAAGTAGTGCTCACTTTTATAGGGCACCATGGCTCCGTAGATCACTTGTGTGTTGTGGGTTCTCTTGTTGTCAGTGCTGGTACTGATAGGTGAGTGAGTGAATGTGTGAGTGAGTGAATGAGCGAGTGAGTGAGTGACTGAGTGAGTCAATGAGTGAGTGAGTAAATGATTGCGTGAGTGAGGGAGTGAGTGAATGGGTGGATGGGTGGACGAATGAATGAAAGTGTATGTATATATTCAACTAATATAGATACATTTTTAGCTTAAGAGCATCATATTCTTTATATTCGTTTTGTTTTTCCCTTTTGTTTTAATTTGATACACATATTGTGCAAAAAATGATGATTATAGCAAGAAACTGATCTAGAGCTCACAGAATTTTTTCCTATATATTAAGATGTCATTTGTTCTCAAAATTAAACCTTTATGTTGTTTAGCACATTCCATTTGTGAGTATTTGCAGAAAGAACTTAATCTGTCCTGGTATATTATCACTCAGATTATTTAACATGATGAAACATTACTCTGATGTTAACTTTGAAACATTCATCAACACCACTTGATTTCAACAACATATTTTGCTGTTTATTTAGCGCCAAATATTTTGCTGTTTTAAATTTCTCACAAGTACTATACTGCATGTGGATGAATAGAGGATGTGAAAAATTGTTTATCCTTTTATAGGACAGTGAGAGTATGGTCTCTTGTAACCAAGGAACTTATCTATATTATGAGAAAACACACAGATGAGATTGAGGTTGGTCTTTTAATCATTTTTGTTATTGTTATTATTATTATTATTATTTTAGTTTTTGACCAACATCTTGGTTAATTTTTAGACTGTAAGATAAAACATATGTGCACAAAAAGGCTTTTAAATTTATTTAGTAAAATTTCAGTTATACCTTTTAACTTAAGACTATTACCTCCAACATAAAATTAATCCAGTCTCTCGAAATACATGTCCTCATATTCATCCAATAAAGTCTAAAAAGAAGAGAGGAAATTATCTGGATCCTGATTTGACCTTTTGTCATAACTGTGTATAATGATTGTAAGGTTTGGTATTTTAGGTAATCGGTTTGATATAGGTGTATTTTAAGTTTCATCATCACATTCAATAGATATGATCTTTTATTGGCACTTATATGACTTATACGTGACAGAAAATATCTTTTGTGGAGTGCATTATCCAACATCAAAATGTCATCATTTAGTTGCAGATACTACCACCCACAAATAATGGGGATAAGTACACCTTTAATATAGTGCTGTTTACAAGGATCTTGCTAATGATAGAACATCTAATGTCTAACACCATCTCGTTTTGTAATAATCCATCAGTTGTTTTGATACCCAGGCCTTAAATGTCAACTTTAGTTTAGACTTGAATTCTTACATCTCATGCTATTACAATTATTATCTCAGATATCATTTTCTTTCAGTTTGAGAGCAGAACAGTTAAGGAAACTCTGTCATGCTAGCCTATTGAAGAAATTATCTAGTATTTTGAAACTGAAAACATGTCATTTAAGTTTGATTTTTTGCTTATGCTCAAAACTGTTATAACAAATTTCAGTCATATTGGTTCACACATACATAATGCAAATGCATTCCCTTACAATCCAGTGCATGGCTGCCTATGATTCATATGTAGTTACCGGTAGCTGGGACCGAAGCATGGTGCTGTGGAATTTGGAGACGGGAAAATGTGTTCAATGTTACATTGGTCACAATGAAGGTAATGAGAAGTTATGACATTGCATTTAGTACATTATCAATATTCATAATATTTATGCCTTTTACTGCACTGCATCATTTTTGGTTTCTTAACCAAATTTTGCAAAAATGTAAAATTTATATAAAAAATCTTTATGTTGTAAACATGTATGTGTGTTCATTTTATTTATCTTACAGTTAAAAAATAAAAATTAATCAAGATTTTGTAAGTAAAAAAAACACAAAAACAATAGCCACAAGCATGACAAATCAGCAAAGAATATCTCACAGAGCCACTTTGAATTTCATTTTTGAAAGCTCTTTTAAATGTAGACCTGAGTTGAATGTTTTGTTTTCCCACAGTTGTGACCTGTTGCCAGTTTGATGCGGTCAGACTAGTCAGTGGTAGTGCTGATGGGGATGTTCGTATCTGGAGCTGTGTTGATGGTGTTTGCAAATATGTTTTATCTCGACATAGACAAGAAGTGGTAAGTTTTAGAAAGAAATGGACATCTGAAAGGTTTAGAGAATTTTCTAATTGTATGAAATTACTCTAGATCAAGCTTCCCTAGGAACTTGATAAAGTAATCTATGTATTTATAAGCATATCATCGCAAATTGTGTAACTGCAAAATTAGGTCAAATCTTTTTTTCACTCAAATTATATTGCACATTGTATTACATACTGTCTATAAATATCTCATGGAAATATTCATAAGAAATGCATGAATTTGCCTGTGATGTAATCCTATTTGACCATCATCTTTGCCCTTCATCCCATGTATCTGCAATGAGAGGCGATTGACGACTGTTCACCTTGCTGCAATTCATTTTGCATTTGGCAATATTTTTCTAAATCCACTTTGAAAAAGACAGTTTAAAAGACTTTATGATATTTGGTCTATGTATAGTTCATGTCAATAGAAATTTAATCGGATGTTATGTTAGAAGATCATATTGTCACGTTACTCAGTTACTGCGCATGAATATGGCCCAGTGGAAAGTCTCTCTACCTGTGCTTGATACATGGTTTCTGACTATCAGCCAGTCACTGAGATATGCCAACATCAGACCTTTGAATACATTGGACTGTGCACTCAAGTGTACTCTCTCTTGTTTTCAGTAATTGTGCTTTGTCACATTCTTCCCTTCTTCACTGATCCGTCTTTGTTCCCAAGCTGCCACATCCCTCACCATAAAATCTGCATTTCAGTAGGCGTTAGGCATTCTCCCTGACCATATGTCAGCCCAGATATTATTTTCTTGTGCTTGCCACAGTAAAATGTAACTAAGATAAGGTGCATGGGAGATACTGCACAATATGATAAATCAAACAAGTTGATGTTCTCGTACAATGTAAAACGGACTGGAGGTAGATTTCGGTTTCAACATTTTTGAAAGTATGGCATAAACACCATCTGTAACTTTCCATCAGATCATAGGTCCAGTTTATCAATAAAAAAAACAAAAATATCAAAGTCTCATAATGAAGTTTAAGGGTGGGTGGGGGGAGGGGGCGGGGGTGCAGGTCCCGGGAGTCACGTTGGAAACCCCTGGGGAGAGATGATTTTAACTATTGCCATCGAATTCCGTTGGTCAAATTGGAGTAAAACAATTTTTTTAAAATCGAAATCACTCATGGTTGCCATGGCAATGACCGTCATCTTGGATTTTGCTACTTGATATTTTGCTCCCGATATTGGTGAAGGAGATCATAATCAAGTCTTCTATATGCAATTTGCCCGTAGAAAGGGAAAAAGTGATGATCTATCACTGAATAAAGAGCCCCAAATAAGCAAGAGCCTGGATGGCAGAGGGGCAGGTCAACCTTTGCTTGACCACCCTCCCCACACCTTAGAATGGACATATCAACTTTTTAATACCATTTTTATATTCAGCAGAGACCGAACTTTTAAAAGAAAACAGAAACCCAGAATCGAATATTTTGAGCAAAAACCCAATTTCAGATCCCCCCCCCCTTACCCTCACCCTCTCCCTTAAGCAAAGTACCTACTTGTCAGCTGAAGAAGCCATGGGCAAGAACTGCAGAATCTAAGACTGAAGGCTGAAATAGTTTTCTGTTGCAGTCACACCAGAAGAGTCGTTCAACCGACATCGTTCTAACTACATCGCTGTGATGACATAAGAACGAGTAGTGTGTTCACACACACAAAAAAAATCGGTTGTCATCAGATCTATAGAAAAAATCAATAGGTCTATATAATCATTCAAAAGTACTAGATGTGCGATTACAAGCCATCTGATTAAATGGATTTTAAATTGATGATGATGATGGTTATGATGATTAAGTAACTGTTGCAGAGATTAGGAAAGAAAAAAAAAAAACGAATGGGGGGGGGGGGGGGGAGGAAGAGGAGAAGGAGGGAAA